>SNQJ01S0151773.1:0-23025 GCA_010110895.2 Picea sitchensis
GGTGTAGACTAGGACAAACTTATGCTTGCAGGTGGGGCATTGTGAGTGTGTTGGGGCATCTGAGAGTGCCTCAAACAACATATCTAGTCACTGGTGGATTGTCCTTTGGCCATGCACCCGCTCGTCTTGTCGCTGCCGGATGTCAAAGAGGAGCTCAATATGATTTGATGCCAGATGATAGGTGTAGTGTGAGCCCTCCTCACCATCAAATGCCCTGCGGCGCAATCTCCGCTATAGTCAGATTTTGGTTCTCCCACTTTCAATTGCCATGTTGGGGGGATTTCCTCCTCCATTATGCATCCTCTTTCCTACCATCGAGGCTGAAATTATTGGGAAGCGAAGGGGCTTGGGAGGCTTGCCTTGGAGGGTGACCCTTTCATTTTCACAAGGCTCGGGCCTGGTTGAGAAGCCAAAGGTGTCCCTACGTCATTCAACTTTGGGCCAGGATCCTCAGTTGAGGGCGGTGCCTCTTCTTTGACAGTGCTAAGGAAAGACGATAAGTGTTGGGGTGGTGGTGGAGAATGCTTAGTGGGGGACAGGGTCTCCATATTGGCGACATGAAGGGGAGACTGAGCTTGAGTATGCAGTGAGGGAGGTGGGCTCTCCTATTTAGGCATGTGTAGAGTGGACTGTGTGTTACTTGAAGGTCTGTGGGGGCGGCTAAAATGGGCAATTAAGGTTCACTGAGAGGCTCTGAGCTAGTTGTCTCGGGTAGTGGCGTTCTTATTCCTGGTGGCCCTCCTAGGCTTACCTTGCTCATGGGGTATGGTGTGGTGAGAACCAAGGGGTAAAGGGCGAGTGTGGTTGAGGGAAGTTTGGAGGTCGCACAGGAAGTAGGCAGAGAGGCCAAGATGGTCGAGTAGCACTGTGCAGAGGTGGTAGCTTGCAAAAGATAGACAAAAACATGCCTTGTATATTTTATCGCCGCTGAGCTATTGATGCCTCCCATTCCATTGAAGGATGACGGACCGTTTAGGCTCGGTACCAAAGGGTCTGGCCCCGATCACTCTCGTTTGAGAGCTCCTCCAGGCGCACTAAGTTAATTTCCCTTATGGTGAATTCCATGGGGAGTTAATAACTTCATGGGTGGTGGCTTGGGATATTAACTCTCCCCACCAACTATCCCTACCTCCGCCCCTCCCTCTCCAAGTGTCACCCTATCTCGCATAAAACATATATTATTTGTTTTATATATTATAATAAGTGTCGCATGGTATCATAGTTCCTGTTGGGTTGAATTGGGAATAAATGCACGGGGATGGGGAAAAAGTAGTGGATGCAGATGGAAAGTGCAATGGAGATGTGGAAAACAAAGATGGTGCCGTCAAGTAGACCATGCAGTGAATGACGCGTGGCCTCTAGAGTCTCATTAATTTTTTGAAAGTATATAATCCATTTTCTCACTATGTTCGAAATTGGCCATTTTGTCTCTATATAGGCGTGAAGACAAAAAAGTTATATTCAAATTAAATAAACACAATTTCTGATATCTATGCATAGTGGAAGATAAAATTTATGAGGACATAAATATAAAATGAGATAAAAAACAAGCGAATTTATACATCAAAAATATTGTTTGTTACATTCCTCGAAATTTAAATGCATTTTTCTATATAGACTGGGATTGGGGATCCCACCATAAGCATAGTGGAAGATAAAAATTTATGAGGACATAAAATAAACAAAGGAGATAAAAAACAATTCTTTTATTTAGCCATATCAAAAAATAATATTGTATGTTACATTATTCTAGAAATTTAAAATGCATTTGTCATATAGATCGGGATTAGCCTCATGGACTATATAAGAGTAGCCATGTACAAGAAATAGGACTAGAAAGAAGAAGTGGGCTTAATTTATGATTGTAATACCTAAAAGAATAAATTGAAAGGTATCACTGTTTGGCTAGACATTTCTATTTAAAAAATTGATATAACTAGGTTAATAAACAAAGAAGGATGTGATCAAGATAGAGACTTACGCTGAAGGTACATATCACCCTTTTTCTATTTTCTTGTTGATGCCTTTTATTGCTCTCGTCAACGATTACTAGAATCGTGCCAACCGCTTGCCTTTTGTTGATGACCTGCTTCAATTCCTTCTCGATCCATTCTTCAATGTAGCTTCATTGGGCTTACGTTGATCTCATTTAGATTTTTATGTTGAAAATTCCTTTATAATCAAGTCGATAGAAAGATTACGTAGATCCTGATCAATTTCCTCATTCTATACCAAATAGTCGACTAACCAAAATATCGACATCATCTTCCCATATATTGAAGGATTTTGTAAAACTTTTCCAAAGACAACTTCTTAAAAATGTCAACCTATTTATCTAAGGCTTGCTTAGTTAAGGGAAAGGAGTTGACAATTGCTAGGTCTTGGAAGTCATTGGTCCTATCTAAGTCTATTTTGGTCATCTTTGTGAATAATTTTTCTTTCTTTGATATGGCTTGTTCACATGACTGGACAATGAGATGGAGATTCTTCTCTTTTTATTTCTAGCATGCATTTAATTGAGCGATCCAATTTTTGGATGGGAGGATCTTGTTGTGGCCATTCTCATTTCTCATTATTTTGTTAACAATGGTGCCAAAAGGAAGGACCGTGCTTAAATAGAAATGTTCTTCATATTTTAAATCTTCCTGCAGTCACTTGAGAAAATTATGTGTCCTTGTTCCAAGGGAAGTCATGGTCTGTGATGTTTCCCACCTCAGGAATCAATTCCATTATTTTATTGATATTATTCTCCACATATCCCCTAAATGATGCGAGGAGACTAGAGGATCATTTTAACTTGGTTACAGGCAGTTGGTGGAAGGCATGGTTATTGCCAAAGGATTAGCAAGTACCGGCATTGGAATCAAAGATTCTTCCAATTTCTTGACCTTGTCCTTCGCCATTCTCAGCCTCAATGCTCCAATGGAATCATCAAGAGAATCAACGGTTATGTGGTCAACATATTTGGGACGACCACATGTCCTCAAGGTTAACCTCTAAACGATATTTTCCTTTCTTATTTTTACATCTTTTTTTCAATAATTAATTTTTTGAATTGGATGTCAAAAACAACGCTCTGAAACACCTAAGGATTCGTCTTCGTTAAAAATTTTGGTATTAGCTATATCCATTGGACAACTATGTTGGATAGCATCTCTGGATTGATCAAGGTAGCCAAATACACCATCCGCATCGTGCCCGTTCCGATGTTTTCACTCTCAATTCCTGCCATTCCACGCACCATTTTTCTCTTGTCCCTAGTTTCTGTGAGAACTATCACCTTAGAGCAGGAGGGTCGCGATATCCTCCCTTCGCTTGAATATTCTCGAAGCTGTTTCTTTGATTTTGTGGTATCTATTGCCGATGCTTTGGGATGTTATACTTTGGGAGTGTTATTCACGATTGAACACTCTTGTCACCAATGCCTTTCCCCGCTGCTTGTACACTTAGTGGTGCTTCTGGCAATGTCTAGGTCACCAAGATTAGAAGGTATGCATTGTCGTAAGTGTCTCCTCGCTGGGTCAGGTTTTTTGAAAAAATGAATTGCCAAGTGTTTGTAAATGTTGTAAAAATATTATTAGTTGAACTCTTAGGCTTTCAGCATATTTTAGGTTCAAGTTGCTGAAATGGGCTGCAAATTCATCAAATTTGTTGACATTCCTCAACACAAAATCCCCAACTTTCCAAGGCGTGAAATGAGTTGTTTTTCTTCGCTCTCTTGGAATAGATGCAACGCATTTGTAGCTCTCCTTCCTACTTTAAACAAAACATTATGTCTCAGACTGCGGACATGGAAGGAGAGCGGTGTTTTTCCCTCGAGCCAAAAATCCTTATCACAAAATAATTATCCATATGCTCAAGTGCCCCCCTTCCTGTCCAAAAAAAAAAAAAAAAAAAAAAAAAAAAAAAAAAAAAAAAAAAAAAAAAAAAACTTTGAAAATAGACAAAAGCCATTAAAACTCATAAAACAATGGGATATTCTGTGTTTCCGTAAGGCCCGGTACCGTAACATTATCAATAAATTCTCCATTTTACCTTCTTGACAAAGATAGTTTTAAACATACAACAATGCGCTATCGTGAAACCAAGTAGGATGACATACAAAATTCCTTTAAAAGTTTGACAATTGGGAGCAAATTTCATGGGAAATTAGCCTCCCCCAATAAAAATAGCCCGTTGCTTGACTCTGAAATACAAAATATAAAAGTTATTTTCAAGGGAAATAGTTGTTGTGGAATCCTATCTCGTTATTCTTGTAAACATCCAGAAATTTCCGAATGGATTTCTAAATGAACTAACTCGCATGCTTGTAATATCTTCAGAACCGCCATCGAGTCTTCCAAGAACTTGGGCAAGAGTTCCAACTCATTATTATGATTTTTTAGGAATCGCTTTGGAATCTTTTCCTTTGAACGCCAATGTTGGCTCTAACAATCTTAGTATCTCCGGAAGACCGAGGTGACAAAGAAATAGAAGAGTGGTCCCTTTAGTGGAATAATTATTTGGCCTTAAATATATTTATTGGCACACCAAGAGACCCTAACTCCATACCAAAAATTTCGTGGACACAACCGCACGAAAGCAATCCTGTAGAAAGTCCAAATTACTTTGTTCAGTGCACTAAGGTGAGTAGTAAGAATATTCCCTCGACCACTAGAATTTCTACTCCTCACGTACGTTCACTATATCGTAACCGTTGTCAACTTAATTCCATAGGTTTATGAGAACGCCTGCTTGCTCCGGTATGATGGTTGAAATGAATAGGTGGAGGCTTATAATATAACTCTTCCCAAATGTTGGTTCAATGCTTATGAGTGGGAAAGCTCCTCGCTCGCCATTAATGAAAATCTCTATGGTGCTGCATGATGAGTTGTGAGCATTAAATCTCACTTATTGCATACGGAAGTGAGAAGGTGGTGGGCACGAATTTAAGAGAAATTAAGGATTGAGGTTTTGCTAACGTACAACCGAAACAATGTGTGAACAATAGCTTCATGATTTTGAAATGAAGAGTTGGAAGGATAATATAACCCTCCAAAACATTGGTTTAATGCGACATAGGAGATTTCCTCGAGCCTTTCGTCCATCAATGGCAATCTATACGTTTCTTGCACGATGAGATGTTAGAATTAAATATCAATTAATTGCATATTTAGAAACAAGATATATCTATATCTATATTCATATCTATATATATATATATCATATATAAACATTTGTTTATTATAGACAAGTGAGAAGGACACAGAGACGAGGGAGAGAAAGAAACGAATGGAAAGGTATGAAAAGAAGTCAAATGAGATTCAAAATAGGGTTATGGGGATACTAAGGAGAGGCGAGTGTTCGACTCGCTAAATTTGATGTATCAAAATTTTGACTCAGAAAAAGTGTAAAAAAGAGAGCATGATGGGGCGCTCAGTTGACTGGTTTATATATTTCCATGAATTCCTCGAAAGCGGCTGCGCGGAATAGGAAACAAATGATCATACCATACATTTTCAGAATTGAGGATTGAGTATTTCGTGAACGTACCAACCAGACGAAGCGCAAATGACATTCCATGAAGTTTGAAATTAACACTCAGAAGGAATAATATAACCATCCAAAATTTGGTTTTATGCCTATTAATGGGAGATATCCTCAATTCTTAGTTTAGCATTAACTCTTTCAATTGCATAATTAGAAATAAGATCTTATATATACTTAATAATTGTTAATTACAAAGGGCAATGTTCAAGAAACAATGATTAGGAATTGGATATTTCTGAACTCAATAACGAGACGATCCTATAAAGAAATTAAGAAATGAGAAGTATGGAAAGCTGATGATCTAAGCTGCAATAGATCCATGAAAAGGTAATATGAGATTCGAAGACCACGGTCAAATTCTATTTCTCATAATGTTTTAGTGAAAAATGTGTACCACGGAGGAGGGGATGATAGGTAGAATGTAATACGTAAGATGATGATGTGAGTCTCGTTGTAAATTTGTATATCACGTAAGTCCGTACCGCTTTGGGTGTGTCACAAGACAATATAAGTTCACCTAGAGCCCGGCCACCTGTGAATCTCAGAAGCCTGAGAAGTGGTTAAAAGAATGGGGAAGCGGTCAGTAGGAGTTACGATATAAAAGCACGAGCACAAATATGAACCCATGAGTCCGCTAACCTGTGAAGCTATAAATTTTAGAAAAATGACTGCGATGAGAAAGGATAAAGTAGAGGGGAAAGAGAAACTGGAATTTGGTTATGTATAGAAGATGAAAAAGAAGGGTTAATAAATTCACATCTATAATAGATATCCTATTTCCTGGAAATATATTTTCGTGATGTTTTAGAGAAGAGATCTCGCCCAGTCACCATAACGCTGAAGCTATTTGCGTCAAGGAACACCGTAGTGCAATTCCTCGCTCGAATCTACAAGCAAAAAGTTGGGTAAGTATGGAAATGGAAGCACGAAAGAGATAAATCCAAGAAAAGGAGAAATATGGAAAGCGGACGCATGGGCTTCAAAAAAAGGGTGACAATAGTTCCCCAGAGACGAAGGACTCGAAGGTCAAATTGTAGGTCTTAGAACTGTGTGAAAATTGTGTGTATCAAGGAAGAGGGTATGATGTGGGAGTGTGGTCAGAACTTTGTATTATTCAAAAGCGTTCAGAACGCAACAGCGCTGTACTACTGCCAGCACGTCTTGTCCCAACCGCCATTCATCTGTTTATTCGAGACATTTTCGAAATGACTAAGTAACGAGAAAGAGAGTAGAGGGAAAAAAAACAAATAGGAATTTTGTTAAGTATAGAAGAGGGAAAAATAAGGTCCATATTCAACTGCGAATAGATATTCCATTTCCTCGAAAGATATTTTTGGTATGTTTTTGGAGAAGTTGTATAAATATTGCATATACTTGAAAAAAAATATGAAGGTAACTGTGCAATAAGAAACAATAACGAAATTGGAAATTCTCTCGAACCCGCGGAACTTGATGATCCACAAAGAGATGCCAAGAAATGGTCAAGTGTGGAAAACTATCGGATGGGCTTCAAAATAGGGTGACATGGGTTGCCGAGGAGACGTAAGGCCCCGAATATCAAATTGTATATATCAGAAAATTCTAGTGAAAAATGTGTAACACGAAAAAAAGGGATAATATGGGAGTCCAGAAGTAAATATGCATATCACGTGGTTGAGTATTGTTTGTAGCTCTAACAATGGAAAGTGCACGACAAGTAAAGTGCTAAGTCGAATGTGTGAACTCGCCTAACCTAACAAGACATTTTCGTAAAAACGACTAAGTAACCGTAAAGAGAACTACAAGGGATACCGGAAAATATAAGGGCATATGGCAATTTTCAAGCTGAATTGGTTTCAAAGTGGAATAAATACTTGGTTTGAAGCGATGAACAACAATCCGGTAAAATTGATAAGTTCAAAAGCTTCCACAACAAGAAGACAAACATTTCAATAGGGAAAACATAATAATCAAACCGAAAAGTTAAGTTACACCAAGAAACCACCTCCTCAAAGTCCAAAACTTCATGGACATTGTTGCACGAGCAATTCTAGAGGCCCAATTAGTCCATTCTAGGCTTAAAGGAGATGCCTAGTAGGAATATGCCTTGCACCAAAGGGAGTTATGGTCCTCATTCCCAAAAATGTTAATTGTATATCCAGAATAGGATAGTGGTTCAACAATTGAATAATGTTTTGGCTTGAAATATATCTCTGGTATCATCAACATATCATTTCCTTACATTGAAAGAATTCCTGAACAAACTAATTTAGACCTCTAGAATTCATACTTTCGAGATGCAAAGAGGCTATTTCGCTCGGCCGCCGGGTTTCTTTTCTGAATCTCCTTCTTTTGGTGTTGTCAATATCGCCATCGTCGAGCCAGGAAGTGTCGCGCTTTATGGTTAATTTCAATTTTAAGTACATGAGTGGGAATAGTCTCTTCATTTCCATCATCTATTGTTGGATCATCGTCCATCAGATCATATATTTCCGGCTCGAAATCGACCGCATCAAACTCTGCGTCAGCCATCAATGTGAGAAGTTTGTCCGGAAAGGGTAGGGTTTCTTCAATGCTTTGGATTGAAATATATCTTTCGGTGTACCAATGGACCATCTCATTTTTTTCTCCAAGGCGGAGCGAGATGAGTAGTAAGAATATGCCTGAGAACACTGGAACGTTTGGCCATCATGCCTGAAGGTTTTTACTATATCTGGCTAGAACTGTTGTCAAACAACTGCCATAAGTTAACGAGAATATCCGTTTTCTCCAGATGATGTTTGAAATGAAAAATTGGGGAGGGATAATATAAACCTCCACAAATCCTGGTTTAATGCGTATCAAAGGAAGATCTCCTCATCCTTTCTCGGCTGAACAAATGACAATCTCCGTGGTTTGTGCATAATGAGTTGTTACCATTAAATCTTACTAATTGCATATATTTAGAAAACGTGTGAAGGTGGCGGTGATGACGAAGGGAGATTAAGAATTAGAAATTTCGTAAACGTGCCAACCGGCCAACACATGAAAGATATTGTGTCATGTTTGAAATGAATACTTGAAAAGGATAAAAATCTTCTCCACAAATCTTGGTTTAATCTACATGTTAATGAAAAATATTCTTCGATCTTCTAGACATTAATGACAATTTTAACGGTTCATGCATGATGAACTACTAGCATTAAATCTTAATAACTACATATCTAGAAAGAAGTACGAAGGTGGAGGGGATGGTGAGGAGTGACTAAGAATTGTACATTTCATCCACCCGCCAACCCATGAAATGGATTCCAAGAAATGGCCAAGTCACAAGATATACCCAAGAGACGTGAGGGGCCGATGGTCAAATTGTATGTCACAATGACAGATTTCGGCCATCAATTTGTATATCACGGAATTTCGGGTGTTGTTTGTATGTAGCGGAATAGTGGAAGCACAATGTTGAGAAAGCCTAGCTAGGAACCGATGATGGTAATAGTGGCCAAGTATGTAATGGACAAGTGATTGGTCAGACTCGTGATATAAAAGAATTAGACATACTCAAAACAAGAAATATTAACGGGCTTGAAAACAGGGCCACAAGATCTACTTAGGAGACATGAGGGCCCGATTGTCAAATTGTATCTACCCCAACCATTGAATGCAAAATGCGTAACATGGAACATGAGACAATGATGGATTTAGAGGGTCAATTTGTATATTGCAGAACTTCAGGTGTTGTATATAAAAGTAGGATACATTCAAGAAAAGGACCAAGTAAACAAAAAGCAAAAGAAAACAAGATAAAGAGGAATTTGTTTGCTAATTTGTAGATCACAGAAGTCCGGGTGTTGTTTGCAGGCAACAGGACAATGGAAACACAATGTTGAACCCACTTATCCGGGAACCGGCCTATTCGGGAACCCGCGATCCAAAAATTTTGTTCAATATGAAACGTGGAAGTGGTCAGTCGGGCTGGTGATATAAAAGTAACAGTGGAAAAATGAAGACATGAATCTACCAACTCCCGCACCCATACATTTTCTAAAAAATGAGAAAGTAACCAAAAAGGGAAAGCAAAGGGAAAAAATAAAGGGGATGGCAATTTTCAGAAGCGAGAATTGGTGTAAGAAATCCCCATTGATGGTCTTAACAATAACTATTAAGTGAATTAAACATGTGAACAAGTTCTTCAATCAAGGAATAGATACAATGAGCCATGCTTATAGTTTCAAGGATCTGTTTGTATAAGAGAAGTGTTGAAAAACTACAAGAAAATAAATTTTGGGATGTTTAAGTAAAGTTATTGTACTGTCAGCTTTACCACAAGTATAACAACGACAAATTTGAATTTTAATGTCCTCTCATTGATATGATAGTTCTATTGGACTTCACATAGTATATATTCTTTTATTTCAAATTATTCTAGGAGATTAATTTTTCTAAGTTCATCGATCAAGGAAAAGTGCTAAAAACGAGACAAAGGGAAATTTGTTTGCCAATTTGTAGATCGCGGAAGTCTGGGTGATGTTTGTAGGCGATGGAACAATGGAAACACAATGTTGAACCCACCTATCCGGAAACCCGCGATCCAAAAAGTTTGTTCAATATGAAACGGGGAAGCGATCGGTTGTGTTGGTGATATAAAAGTAAGTGGAAATATGAAGATGTGAATCCCCCAACTCTTGCACCTATAAATTTTCCGAAAAATGAGTAAGTAACCAGAAAGGGAAAGGAGAGGGAAAAAAGAAAGGGGATGGAAATTTTTGGAAGAGGGAATTGGTGTAAGAAATCCCCATTGATGGTCTTAACAATATCTATGAAGTGCATTAAAAATATGAACAGGTTCTTCAATCAAGGAATAGATACAACGAGCCATGCTTATAGTTTTGATGATCTGTTTGTATAAGAGAAGCATCGAAAAGCTACAATAAAATCAATTTTGGGATGTTTAAGTAAATTTATTGGACTGTAAACTTCACCGCAAGTATAACAAAGATGAAGTTGAATTTTAATGTTCTCTCGTTGATATGATTGCAATTTATGGAAGCGAGAATTGGTGTAAGAAAGCCCCATTGATGGTCTTAACAGTAACTATGAAGTGCATTAAACATGTGAATAGGTTCTTCAATGAAGGAATAGATACAGTGATCCATTCTTATAGTTTCTAGGATCTGCTTGTATAAGAGAAGCGTCGAAAAGGTACAAGAAAATCAATTTTGGGATGTCTAAGTAAAGTTATTGTACTATCAGCTTCACTGCAAGTATAACAATGACGGATTTGAATTTTAATGTCCTCTCGTTGATATGATATTTCCATTGGAGTTCGCATAGTATATATTATTTTATTTCAAATTACTCCAGTAGATTAATTTTGCTAAGTTCTTCGATCAAGGAAAAGTGATAAAACGAGCCACGCACTACATTTGTTTCATAGAGATTATATTAAAGGGAAAATCATGTCCTCTATAGTCTTCAAGATCATAGAAATCCTATGAAGATCCTGAATGTATTATTAATTTTCCAGAATGAAGCATACAACCAAGAACCAAGTAAACACCAAATGTATTGAAAGTTGAGGTAGAAGGCAACACATGAACACAAAAGGAGTCAAGAAAGATCCCACAAGGTTCCATAGAGTAGTACGCATCGACCTTTGCATAAAACAATTTGATATATAAAAAAAACACATCGTGCCATTGGTTTTCTCTTACATCTGGTATATGTTCCCACCACCGCAAGTATAACAATGACGGATTTGAATTTAATTTCCTCTCGTTGATATGATAATTCCATTGGAGTTCGTGATAGTATATATTATTTTATTTCAAATTACTCCATGAGATTAATTTGCTAAGTTCATAGATCAAGGAAAAGTGATAAAACGAAAATAATGACTCACATTTGTGTCATAGAGATTATATTAAATGGAAAAGCATGTCCTGTATAGTCTTCAAGATCATAGAAATCCTATGAAGATCCTCGCCGCTGAATGTATTATTAATTTTCCGAATGAAGCATACAACCAAGAACCAAGTAAAACACCAAATGTATTGAAATTAGTCGAGGCACAAGGCAACGCATGAACACAAAAGGAGTCAAGAAAGATCCCACAAGGTTCCATAGATCAGTACGCATTGAAATTTGCATAAAACAATTTGATATATAAAAAACAATATCAAAAAGCCATTGGTTTTCACATCTGGTATATAAATCTTGCCAAGAAAATAATCACGCATGGATATGAACAAAAAGTCTACCAAACACAAGACAAAAAACCAAATGAAGCCACACCTGTATGCCATTACAGTTAATATTGCACCTCAAAATGGATAACAAGAGATTTGTCGATTACTATTTTACCATTAATAAAGATCACTATGGACATTTTCTTTTAATAGTGCCATGGTCTATCACTACCATGAATAATGCCAAATTTCCAATATTATTGAAATGTCTCATTGGTTCTTCCTAGAGGAGCAAGCTATTTCAATGAATCAAAGGATGGGCCTAAGTTATTTGTAGTTGGATACTTTGTATGGATATTGTCCTTACAAGGCCCCATTTCGATTGAAAAATATTATGTGCGTTTACATCACCAACAACCACACCTACCTATATGAATTCCAACGTCCTAATTCCCCAATCTCTAGCTTAGAGAGATGAAAATCTCAAGCCTTCATGTTCAATCCATGCAATACTTCAACCTTACTATGTAGAAATATGTGAATGAATAACCAATGATTGCTACACCACTCTATGGTGCATATGTTAAAATGAACTAATGGTTACAATCATTAGAACAATGGATTTAATTTTGAAGAAATTTTCATGAATTTTCTTTGGAAGGAAAGAAATTGAGTTAAGAGGTATCACACGAAACCCTGGGTAAGGTGATAAGCTCCAACTGCATGACAAAATTATTGAAAAGGGGCATCATGGTGTAATTGCACAACTATTATGCCTCAATTAGATGTTCAAACATCTAGCTTTTCCATCTATTTCTCAAGATCTCTAAAGGATCATTGATACATCTCCAGTATTTGAAGATATATTCAAGGGTCTTCCACCCACTGAAATTATGATCGATGAAATTCACCTACTCTCGAGTGTTCTCCTAACATCGTTATGAGATACCCTTCTTATCTTAAGAATGAAATTGAGCATGGTTGAAGAAATGCTAGAGGTCAGTATCATTAGACCTAGCCAAAGCTATTACTCCACTGCTGCAATGGTATTCAAGAAAGATAGATCATACGTATGTGTCCGTGATTATATATTCAACAAGTCTATTAAAGATAATTTCTCCATTCCCGTCATTGATAAATTGTTGGATGAACTGGCATGAGCAATCTATTTCAAAAATTGACTTCCATTCGTGGTATCATCAGATCAAAATGAAGGAAGAAGATATCCCAAAAACAAAGAGATTTCGAACTCATGAAGGCTATTATGAATTTCTTAATAGTGCTTCTTTGGCCTTTTACAAATGCACCTCTACATTCCAAGGATTGATGAATCTAATTCTTCAAGCCCTTCCTTCAAAAATTTGAAAGTTAAGTATTTTGATGATATACCAATCTATAGTGTTAGAGGATCATGTGCCATGTTGACAAGGTGGTACAACTACATTTTCAAAGGAGCAACAACTATATGCCAAATCAAATGTTTCTTTTGGAGTAAAGGAGGTACAAGATTTGGGTCATAGTGTATCTCATGAAGGGTGTCGGTAGACCCTAACAAGATTAAGGCTACGATGGATTGGTCGATTCTCAAAACATTAAATAATCTTAGAGGATTTTGTGTTTGATAGGTTACTACCGCAAGTTTTTTCATAACTATGGAAGAATAGAAAAAACTTTAACGTAATTAACTAAGAAGGATGCATTTTCTGTTAGACTATACGGAGGCAACTAAATCTTTGAACAACTTAAAGAGTAGATGTGTAAAGCTCCTCACTTGACCACTCTAGACTCACAAAACCCTTTATTATGGAATGTGATGCCTTGGGAAATGGAATTGGTGTTGTCCTAATGCAAGGAAGGAAGGCCCCTGACTGGAGTTCTAATTCACTCGGCGGGAAAGGACTTCACAAACCCATTTATGAGAAGGGAAATGATGGCAATACTACATGCATTGAAGAAATGGTGTCCTACCCAATAGGTAGGCACTTCAAGGTCAAACGGCCATGATAGTGTTAAATACTTCTTGAACAAAGATTATCTTCGTAAGAACAACAAAAAATGGTAACCAAGATATTGAGTTATAATTTTGAAATAGTCTATAAAAAAGGGAAGAAAAAATGTTGTGGCGATGCACTCTCAAGAAAGGATGAAGATGTTAAGGCCTTTCTCTATGCTATCTCTATCATCCAACCCGATTGATAATAGAAGCAAGGGATGAATGAAGAATGACGTAAAAGTGTGGACTCTCATTTTAAGGTTGCAAATGTGGATTTCAGTTCATCAGATACATTCACATGGAAGAATGATTCACTATGGTACAAAGATCGGCCATATTTATGTATGAACTCCTAACCCAAACAAAAGGTACTATTGAATTTCCGTATCACCTCCAAAGAGGGAGGGCACTCAGATCTTGAAACCTACCTATAGAGTCAAGAAGGATTTTTTTTTTGATGGCCTTAACACTAATGTTCAGTTGCTTGTGGAAAATGTTTGGTTTGCCAACAAAATAAGGTGGAAACAATTAAGACCCCAAGTCTTTATAACCATTAGCCATCCTAACTCGGCCGGGAGGAGGTTTCTATGGATTTCATCATAGGTTTATCAAAGTCCGAAGGAAAGAGTGTGATCATGGAGATTGTTGATAGATTGACCAAGCACGCATTACACCTTTGTGCACTCTCTCTCATCCCCTTCAAAGCTAGTGCCAGCTTCACCGCGATTCATGGAGATAGTTCAAAGCTACATGGAAGTCTAAAGATTATTGTGGGTGACAGCATCGGACATTTTTGGACATAATTACTTTTTCTTGTGCTCAGTATACCAATTGGCTCTGCAGTTCTCTCATCCCATGATCCCTCGGTCATGATGGACAAACTCAGAGGAAGTAACGAATGTTCCAGCACATTGCTGTTTCTTTGATAAACAAGACATTAATGGTTCAAATGGTTACCCTTGGTAGAATGGTGGTATAACACTTTCCTTTCATACCAAAACAAAAGACACCATTTATGGTAATTTTTATGGATACCACCTCCTTCCTCATCACTTCTTCTAAAAAAGAAAAATCTAAGGTCTACAAAGTGGAAGATCACATCGAATCAACAACAAGCCCTCCAAATCTTAAAGGACAACCTAACCATGGCACACCCATGAAACAACAAGCGCATCAACATTGTAGTGAAAGAATTTTTAAAGTAGGGAATTAGTGTTTCAAACATCTAAAACTGGTATGTCCTCAAGCAAGCCAAGAAGGATAATAACATCAGCCAAAGTACATGGCTCCCTTTATAAGGTTGCAAAAGACAGCTCAGGCAGATACAATTCTCTGAGTCGCTATCTCTCAATGGTACAATTCCGCTTCCATGTTTCATGCTTAAAGAAGGTTATAGGATGACAGATCCCGGCTCAAACTATATTGCTTAACTTGACGAGAAGGAAAAATCATATTGGATCCTCGGGCCGCATATTCCGACACAAGAATTCTCGCCAAATGAGGAATAGAGAGATCCATTTCCAGTTTTCTCCATTAAATGGAGGAAACTACTGAAGATTCCACTTGGGAAGATGAGTCTTTATACGTATATTCACAAAGTTACTCAAGCATTGCAACAAACACTTGTCTCAAGGAGAGGAGTATGTTAAGCCCTAATACCCCTTAATTAGGCATATTATATTAGTAATGTTATTTTATTTATGTCACTTTTTAGGCCATTAGTTGTAATTATACCTCCTAGTCTCCTATATATATACCAAGGAGACATTTCATTTTGAATCATCTTGTACTTGAATATTTAAGTGGGGTAAAAGGAGGTTGGCCCCTTGGTAGCTTTATGATCCAAATTATCTCTTTTCGGGCGCATTAAAGTACTTTTCATGTCTTATGCTATATTGATGCTCGTTCTTAGCAGAGTGAGGCCCATATACTCACAGAAATGGTACAATAAATGAGAGTAGGTCTAATTGGGAATTATCATTGGGCATTCTCCCTTACCTTCTTGACAGCCCATTTGAACTCAATAACATAATCCTTGAATTTAACAGAAGCATAGTATACCTTACGGTCCACTGCAGTGGAGTAAACTCAACACCCTCTCCAGTAAACCGACCTTTGGAAATTAACAACAAGCACATAACTGAATGAAACTCAAAGTTAACAAAGCATGGTAAAGCCACCGGAGCCGGGTTAAGAAGAGACAACATTGCATAGAGGAGGATTATGGCCCAAGCCCCATGGGAAATTAAGAATGAGAAGTTCAAATGCAAATGAGTTGTACACAAACAAGTATGGGAATATGGAACAAGTTACAACACAATTTCATTTAATCTCATTAATTTCTTTAGTGAACCCCTCGTGACATGACATTGTCCTTGCCCAACCATGTGAATCACATTTACTTCTTCAAGAACCTATGGTGACGAGACACAATCCTTCCTAGCCATATGTATAGCCTATACTATATATATATATATATATATATATATATATATATATATATATCCTCTAGGTACATCAGCATTTTACTTGGTACTCCAGTTACACAAGTCGATTTGATGGTTCACAAATTTCTCATTCATGTCATTATTGTCGCAGGATTTCTATTCTCCCTGCCAACACGGCTTTCCTTTGAGAAAAATACATGCTATAGGTCATCAAATTCTAGGCTTACGTGAAAGGTTATGTGGAATAAGATTGATATATGGGTTGATCCATTAAATTCGTACACATGCCAAGCTGGGTTGTATTAACAATTAAATGACTAGGGAGGAGGATGAGATGGATTAGGTAGATGACAACCCAAAATTAGTTGAAGACCACATACAACTAAACAACTAACGCATTGCAAATGTTAGCAATGGTGATCAACTAAACATACCTGATACAACTAGTGCATTGCAAATGTTAAGAGTGGTGATCAACTGGACATATATCAATCATCTTTTCCTCCTTAGTTAGCAAGGCCAATCCAGTAAATATGATTTTAGTTTTATTTTTAATTTTTAAATTTTTAACCCTCACACATAACTTTTAAATTAGAAGATACTAATAACTTCATTGTCATTTATCAATCAAAAGATAATTTTTTAATTTAAATATTAAAAATGATATTTCTTTTAAGAACATTATAAAACATTATTGAAATTTTAGTGAATTTTTAAAAGTGTAATTGATTTTGACTTGCAACCAATGCTATATTCTCTTTTGGCAATACTACTAAAATCAAAGCTATATTCTCTTTTAGCAAGACTACTAAAATCAAATTAGATCATAAAAATCAAATTGATTCCCTATTTTTTCATAGACTAATAAAATCAAACATAGTCATAAAAGTCAAATCTGATCATAAAATTCAAATTGATTTTAACTTGCAACCTATAAATAAAATAAAATTCCTAGATTCTAATATTTCCTACTTCTATTTTGATAGGGACTAATAAAATCAAATTTGATTATATAAAATCAAATCCACTTTGACTTTATAACCTTATTTCATTTATAGGATTAATAAAATCGACCTTCTATGTAGTCATAGATAAATTTGTTTACATCCTACTAAAAACATGTTTAATAATGTTTTCCCCAACATCCACTGTTTTTTATTGTTATATTTCTGCATATATTTATTATACAACTGCTAAATAACTAGCATAGCCACTCAAAACAATAATATAGTGGCAATCATATAAGTTACAGTAATTTCTTAATATGATTAGGTAAATGTTAAAAGCAAATGTTAACGGATGATTCAAAAATACAAGGAAGTTATGAAGAGGAACACATTCATTGATTTGGGAGGACGACTAAATATGCTAAAATTCCACCATTTCAGTCACCTATTAGAATTTTAGATTAAAAGGTGATTAATTATGCTCACTATCAATAGGTGTACACCTTTGAACATAATTACTACCATTTCTTATCGTTTATTTATTACTGTAAAACAAAACATACACAGGTTACACATTTATTATTACTTACTGTAAAAACTTCCATCTGGCCACATTTGCACAGTTTTGACAGACCATGTTGTTGAATTTTATCCTTTATTACCAGAAAACGTTTGGTACACATCCTTTCAAAATCTGCTCTAAATTAAAACGTAGACGAAACGTTTGGTACACATCCTTTCAAAATATGCTCTAAATTAAAACGTAAACTTCCATCTACGTTCTACCTACCTTTTCATGCCGCTCATACTGTTGAGTTTGCGGTTGATTAAAGGTCTAACAGGCAATTACAATTTGCCGTTGATTAAAGGTCTAACAATCAATTACAAGATACTTATATGTTCATGCCTAATTGTCATTAGAGTAAGAATTTGAAAAGTTTAATTTGAGGATTGTGACAACTCCATTTTAATAAAAAATTGTTATATTATAATTAGGTATAATACTTGTTTACACCCTTTAAAACAATATTAAAAATTTTAATTGAAAATACAATAATTTTGGAAAAGTTTTAATAATATTTATTTAAATTTTTTTTTTTTTTTTTTTTTTTTTTTTTTTTTTTTTTTTTTTTTTAAAATTTTAATTGAAAATATAAATACCTTCAAAGTTTTAACAATATTTACCTAAACAAAATTCCTTCCCTAATCACCATGTCCTTTTAGACTTTAATTTTTAAAATTTTAATTTGGTATTAACAATTTTGAATTTTTTTTAACAAATATTTACCCTAACAAAAAATTCTTCCCTAATCACCATGTCCCTTTTAGATTTCACCCTATGAGCATTTAATCCTCTAGAAACTGTAAAACGCAACTGTCAAGTCATGTCTGCAATAAATATCAAAATCCTTTACCAAATCTTTTAAAATGACCTTAACAATCCCGTTATCAAATAAACATGAAATCACATAGCATTTATTATAATTATGTAAATTTTATGTGGTTATAAATAGAAATTTATATTAACAAAACCATGTGATATTTACAAAATGATTATAATTATAATAATAAAATTTATTTTAATTTTTTAATAGGTGGATTTGATTCTTTTAAATTTGAACTTGTGACTTTTTATAAAAAAATACATGTTCTTAACCATCAAACCCAATCGAACTATATATCTAATTAATAAATTTTACTTATACTTTTACAATATCAAATCTTTATAATTAATAACTTTAAAAAATATTTGAGTTTTAAAGGTATTTCAATTACAAATCTATCTAATTCCTACCACCAACTCCTTTAATATTTCAACCCTAAGAATTGAACCCTCTAAGCGCAATACCATAACTTTCATTGGCAATGCCAACAAACATCTTATAAAAGCTGTAGGTTACAACTTTTAATGTTAATATCAACAAATATTGACAATAGTCTAATTGTTCTATACTTTTATTTGTTGACATTTTTAGATGAGTTTCTTTTAAAAATAGGTTGAAAATTCAAAAAATTAGTTGAAATGACAGATTGTAATGGTTTAACCAGTATGTTTTGTTTTAGATGATCTAAGATTTTTAAGAGGCTGAATTGACATTTTGCCTACAATCCCATTGCTTAAATAACTACAAAAATATATATATATCTTGTAATTAAACAATGCACACCACTGTAAAATCAAAATATATGTTCAGATAATCTAATATGTTCTAGATGATCTAAGATTTTTGAGAGGTTGAATTGACATTTTGCCTACAATCCCATTGCTTAAATAACTACAAATATATATATATAAAAAAACTTTTAAATTAAACACAATATCATTCAAAAATCAAAATCAAAATATATGTTCAGATGATATAAGATTTTTGAGAGGCTGAATTGACATTTTGCCAACAATCCCATTGCCTATATATATATATATATATATATATATATATATAACTTTAAATAAGCACAATATCATTGAAACATCAAAATCTGTTACCAAATCTTTTATAATGAGATTCATAATGCCTTTATCAATAAGCATTATTGTAATTACTTTGAAAGGCGTATACTTATTGGATATGGGCACAATTAATCACTTTTAATTTAAAATTTTAATCTAATGATTAACAATTGAAAATAGTGTAATATTCTTAGTCGTCCTCCAAAAAATGAATGGATTACCTTCATAATTTTCTTTTATTTTTGAATGCATCATGAACCTGTTTACTTTTAACATTTACCTAATCATAATAAGAAATCACTGTACCACCATATGATTGTCAGGTTTTAACTGATTAACCTTGGAATTACTAATATTTAAGATTAACATTTGAATTTCCTCAGCTCTATGTGTGTTTCAACTGTCTGTGCATTTCAATTCACCAGAATGCTGTCCATCCAGATAACTTTCAACATTCACCAGCCACAATACCAACCACTTTACTTATCAGCAGCTATATACAGTATATATATGTGATCCAGATTATACGAAGTATAATAAATACTTTGAAATTCACTGCAATGTTTTCTCGCCCCAGCCCCAACAATAAGCATTTGGGCCACCATATTCTAACGCTCAGCGGCATTAAAAAGCCGCATATCTCCTTTACATTTCCACGATTCAAAGAGCTAGTTGCCTGATTTCATATGAACTGTTGAGTTGCTCATCTGAGAATTGCAGCCTGCACTAGCCTTGTAATAAAGAACGAGATCACATCAAATGGAAACAAACAAAACAGTTTGCGTGACGGGAGCACGGGGTTTCATTGCCTCGTGGCTTGTCAAGATGCTCCTCAAGAGAGGCTACACTGTGAGAGGAGCAGTTCGCACCAACCCAAACGGTACTCTAGTAACTACCAGTACGCTTACCAAATAATCTGTTTAATTATTTGTTTATTACTTCATGTGAAGAAAGTTTCTAACGGTATTTGACATGCCCAGATGATGGGCAGAAGTATGAGCATCTGAGAGCCTTGGAAGGAGCAAAAGAGAGGCTTGAGCTTGTGAAAGCTGATATTCTCGATTACCAGATTGAATGCAGCCACCGAGTCGTCTAGTATTTAATGGCTACCGCTATGAGCAATGATCCGGTAATTAATTCATCGCCATATTAATTCCAATACCATAAATTTTGTTCGAGCCTATCAATTTGGTTGGAGGTTAAGATGGCTGTAATCAACTATATTAATTACTCCTTTGGCCTTTGGGCGGTTAGATAGGGTTTAGCATTGTTCTAGTCCACTGACTAGCTTAAGTCCGTACGTGATGGATGCAATCATGCAGGAACAAGTAATAGAGCCGGCAGTGAAAGGAACGAAGAATGTGATGGAGGCTTGCGCAGAAATGGGGGTGAAGCGCGTAGTCTTTACGTCTTCTATCGGTGCAGTTTACCTGGACCCTCACAGAAACCCACTCGCCATAGTCGATGATGATTGCTGGAGCAATTTGGACTACTGCATACAAACCAGTGTATTTATAACTTTCTATGGATTAAATCACTACAATCAATATATATAGATCAAGCTGGATCTTATGGATATGGTCTAATTTTGTTACTTGGTCTGGTTCATTAATTGCAGAACTGGTATTGCTATGCAAAAACCTTGGCAGAGAGATCGGCATGGGAGATTGCGAAGATAATGAATTTAGAACTGGTAGTCGTTAATCCGGCTGTGGTTTTAGGCCCCAAGCTGAATTCCGCCATGGACGGTGGCACTGCTCATATTATGAAATTCTTGACAGGTGTGTAATGCTTCTATCCTAGTTAGAAAAATATATATAGTTAGACGATTACTGAATAAATGGCAGAATTGCCTGATGGGTGATGATGTGATCGATGGCCAGGGTCATCGAAGACGTATGATAACTTAACTCAGGCATACGTGGATGTGAGGGACGTAGCAGAGGCTCACATTTTAGTGTATGAAGCGCCCTCTAGCAGCGGCCACAGATATCTGTGCGCAGAATGCAACATCCACCGAGGAGACCTCGTCGGCATGTTGGCCAAACTGTGCCCTCGCTGTCCCCTCCCTACCGAGTACGCACCCACAGCACTCTTACATGATATATACATTTCAATATATTTATGTTCAAATTAGATATATGGAAACATATATCTAACAAATAAAGAAAAACAAGTAGTGTAATTCTCTGCAACATCATGACGCAGGTGTTCAGACCAGATAAATCCAAGGAAGCAGCCATACCCGTTTTCCAATCAGAAACTGAAGGATCTGAATTTCTCATTTATACCTATAAACAAGTGCTTAGCTGACACCGTGGACAGCTTACACAGCAAGGGGTTTCTTCAACGCCATCTTTCAGGGTGGTCTGACATGGGTGGCAGCCACTCACTATTATCTAGGATCTGATAGACAGTAATCCTGTAATCCTTCATATATCCAAACTTTCTCCATATTGCTGCATGTTTTAGAACATATAGTGCACTTAGATGCTCACTAGGATTTGAATTATTAATTCTGTATCAGGAATGTGGAAACCTATAAGAAACAGTTGTTTGGAATTTAGGATATATGTATGTAATTTTTTTAATATGGAGTTTAATTGTTTTTTATTAATTTGAATACCTCTATTATTTTAGAGGTGAATTGCATGTAATTCTAACGGAGAACTATAACTTCACATAAAAATTGACCTCAAATATTTCAATTTGAGGTCAATTGAAATATTGCTAAATGTGAGACCTTTTTAGTATGGAGGATTGATCATACTAGCAGTTAGTAGGGTTCTAGTGGAAGGAAAAGTAATTAATACTAATTTTTCTATGAGTAGTATCTAGAACCGAACGAGAAAACCAAGGTCAAAATGTTTTTTATTTCATACACTAGTCATCAACATGGTAGAGGTCCAATTTGGTTTTATTCTTCAACTCCTTCACTTTTCAGTGAAAGGTGACGATGATGAAGAATAGAATTAGCTTTTATGTGAAGCCAACTAGAGTGCCAAGAATATAATGATTTTGAAACAATGTTGGTAAAATTCCAAACATCCTTGAAAGGTTGGGATTTGAAATGGTACATGAGGTATGTGCATAGTACCCCTTTATGTATTTTTAGAACCTTTAACAAACTGTAACAAGCCTTCATCACAGAATTCAAAAATCCTAAGACTAAACAAAAAAAATGCATTGAACAAAGTTGCAGTGTAATTTTGGAACCGTTGATTTCTGTACAAAATTGGGCCCATTTTCAAAAGTTGGTACCTACACCAGGAGGTAAGATGACAAAAGAAGGATTGGTAGGAGGCCCATCGACCCTATTGTGCATCATTTTCTCTTAAACTATTTCAAGACAAAACGTAAGCATAACGATTTTCGCGACGTCATTGTTGGTGCTCTGATCAAATCCCCCTTGGCTCTGATAAAATCCTCCTCTCTGCCCTGACCTCCTCTGGGTTGCCTCCTCTTCGTGCGACCTACCTCCTCTGTGTTCCCTCCTCTCCTTCTCCTAGCT
>SNQJ01S0151774.1:0-20360 GCA_010110895.2 Picea sitchensis
AAGTGTAAGGTAGTGAAACTAATGGCCTCTTTCTCAGTCATCGCGTTGAGCTTGTAGTATGTGTCTAGCTTCTGTACCCTAGATTTGGCGGTGCATTTTGATGATCCGTCGAAAGAAGGTATGGTGAGTTTACCAACTTCTAGATGAAATCATTGTTATGCCCCTGCTATTGCAGCAGTCCTCCTCTTTGTGGCTCTCTTGGGAATTTCCTGAGTATAAGTCCACAATAATCATCTAGGGTCATGTCCTGGTGGAAGTCATGACCCAATGTTGCATACTCCCTCATGTACTCTACAATGTCTTATGCATGAGTGGGTGGCCTCTGTGGTATCGGTATTTGTGCTGCTACTGGGGTTGCCCTTTGGAAACTGGGAAACAAAGGTATGGGAATCCTACTTGAAGAGATGTATATGTGAGTAGGAGACTGGGGTTTACTTCCTGCCCCCAAGTTCCCCAGTGTTCAAAGTGGGGCTTGTGTGCCTGGGGTGCCCACTATAACCAATTTATTACCCATTTGTGCTAATGAATAGGTCATGGCTCGTTGACTAGCTACCATATCATTGATAACTTGCATGAAGGATGCCTATGGCTCTATGGGGCTCTTATCATTTCCCTTTGGTCGCTCATATATGTCTCCTAGAATCCTCTCTACCTCATGCTTTTCTCTTCTCTCTGCTTCCATGTGCACCGCTTCCTCTTCCTATGAGCTGGGAGGTAAAGGAGGAAAGTAAGGCATATAAATTTTTCCCTTACACCTATTGTAAGTGACATATTCATCACCTACATGCTCACGACCATCTGGTTATTCTTCTACAGTCATCGTCCTTAGTCACAAGCTGGCAGGACTAAAGCTCTCATACCACTGTAATGTTCCTAACTTGGCTAGTCTAGGAAATGATGCTAATGTGTGTGTAGGATTAATGGTTTATAGTATATAAATGATCATACAAATAAAAAATGTGACAAAGAATCCAAATTTTATATTATGATATATCTCCGGAGTACAAATCTCGAATGCAAATGAATAAAATTGATGCAACCCCCCTCCACTCCTAGGGTTCTGCGACCTCCCTATCTAGGATATTTCTTTCTTTTGAGTCGAATTGACTCTTCGGACTCTTGATTGAACCCAAATAAATTATACATAGGCCCCTTTTCCGTCTGTGTGTAGGTTCTATCAGAACCACGAGCTATTCATGCACTCTTCCAAAACACTAAGGTTCAAGCACTAGCTCCTTCTCTGATTAGCCCCTTCTTCATATGGCCTCGGGCTATGTCCTTGTGCAAACATGTGATCACTTGTTAAAGTCCACACACCTTTAAGCTAATAAATTCTATGGGACGGTCGATCTCCCGATCTTGATGGTATGTCTCAGATGACGCTTTAGATATGCCTTCTTTCAAATCTATGGACCAGAGCTTCCCCTTCTTGATCAACGGATGTGATCTCTTCACAATTCCGAACTTCAAGGTTTTGAAATCTCAAAACCTGCCTTCTTCCATACTTCAATCTTCTAGTGTGGAATATTTGCTAACACCTGTCTCTCTGAACTTGTGGCCAGGATCTCCTCCATGGATTTGGCCTTAGGGAATTTCAATTCTCAAATTCTCACCGCTATTGACTGGTTATCTTCCAAAGTGGAAGATCTGCTAACATGTATCCTCCCCAATAAATGGTTGTTCTCTCACTTTGGGAGTTTGGCCTCCTCAACCAGATCAATGACCCTCTGACTCCCTTCTCAATCAACGATCAATATCTTCTCCGGGTCTTCAGACCTTTCCCCCAATGCTTTCTTCCATATTTATGTATCTGACGTCACGTGTCCACCTTCACATCGATGACTCTCGTTGATTCAAAATTCCATGCTTCAGAAATATCAAATGTCAAAAACTCACCTTACTCTGTACATCAATATTCTAGAGTTAACGACCTACGGGAACCTTTCCTCTTGAATCAATGGCCCTGCTTATACTTTGGGTGTTTGATCTTTCAATTATATCAATGGTTGTGTGGCCCTCTGATCGATCAATGGTCATGATCTCCTCCGGGTCTTCGGACTTCTGAGATATCAAATATCAAACTTCGCTTCCCCTCAAAGTATGCAGATTCATGCCACGTGTCATCTTAGATTGGACGGGTGAAGGTTACTTCGGGACTTTACCCGAAGTTATCAAATTTACGCCATGTCTCCTCTAGATCGGATGACTTAGATTCACTTCAAGTCTTCAGATTTCCGAAGTTTCGAGTTTCAACTGAAACTCAAATACAACTTACTCGAAGCTTTCGATCTGCCACCATGTGTCCCTCTGGATCTAATGGTCCAGACCTATTTGTCTCTTTGGGCTTCGACAGTCTCAGTTCTCAAATGAAACCCCACTATAATTTATCCAGAGCTCATGATATGTTGAAAAGTGTCCCCTTGCAGATAAAAAACTCTCGGTTCTTTGACTATTTGAGCTTCGAGTGTTTCAGCATCTCATCTTTGCCTTCCTATGGATCTCATGAACCGCCAACACGTATCCTTCTGGTGATCAATGGTCAGGATCTTACTTCAGGTGTTTCACCTCCTCCTCATCCACAAACTTTCGGAGCTGTGGATCTTGCGCCACCTATCCTCCTTGACGATGGATGACCCCAAATTACTTCGGGGCTTTAAGACTTTGACAAGTCAATCCTCATGTGCACACAAGGGTTGAAGCTTGTGCACTTACCTTTCGATAAAATGATTGTTGGTCCTTCGTGCTTAGATCCAACGGAGTGGGCCAGTTCCTCTCCTATGTGCTTCCTTCGTTCAGTGGACGTAGATCTAACGGTCCAGGATCATTTCCACAACCCATTAGACGGTTGTTGTCACTCCTCCTCCTGATCTTTTGACTTCTTCCACCTTGGAAGATTTTTTCAGTGTTCAAAGGTTTCATCCTTTGAAATTTCTCCTTAGAACCCGACTATCTGGATCTCGCTTACTCTTCTGAAAGAATTATCTCTTCTGATATTTAGGAATTAGAATAAGTCTATCACCCACACATTCCTTGCATTATCCCTTCTAAGCTTGATCTCCTTGAAGATTCGATCTCCCACGCACTCCTTTCATTTCTAGTATTTCGTCAAACTCAGATCCGAAGGATTTATTGAAAGTAAATTCTTTTCTCCCTCCTGGCGTTCTCCTTGCTCAATGCACACCTTACAGAGCTTCTCCTTACAGAGTGTTCAATAACTATGTGTTCTTTCGAACTCAAAACATAGTTGTTCCTCTTCACAGTTTCCCCTCTAAGGTATTCAGTAAACTTGGGGTCCCTCATTATATTGTTATCACCCTGGTGTGCCCTCTTGGCACGTTCTTTCTGACTCCGCAGAGTTCATATGTGCACTCCTAGCACTGGCTACATAACCTCTAGTGTTTTGTTTTTCACTCCTTGCACAACCTAAAGAGCCTAGAATGATATAACAACTTCAACGAGGATAAAATAAGTCTATCTCCTACTGCAAATGAAATTTATCATACATCCAAAACATTCATTCATGAAATACATAAACACACTATATGCAGGAAAAACTGCATTTCTATTATCTCTGTGTGTCTATACATATGTTTACAAAAACTAGACTACAACAGAGTCACAATTCTCTCAATCTCTCCTAATATAAATCTATCTTGAATTCTGCTTCAGATATCAGACATCTCTCCAGTTCTTCTTCTCCTATCTGGCCTCTCTACCAAGATCTCTTTTTCTATTATCTCCTTTTCAAAAGAGGGCTCTACGAGCTTATCCTCTTCACTGCCTTAGTGTTATCACTGTCTCAGTTACGACACCATACTTCCTACGACTCATTACATAAATGTTGATCCAGACATGAGTACGATCTAGACCTGCTATAGGCAACCATTTAAGGTAACCCTATCCACTACTTGTACAAAGGTATGGCTTGGTATTCACTCGACCTTACAACATGAATCCGTATAGGATTATATTTCAAATTTAAAAATGGGACGATTAATGCCTCTCCCTCTCTGAAATGCGTGCTAATGTGATGGAGTGCTAGCACGTTGCTGAGGTGGATATATGCTCCTGCATCATAATCCACTATTGGAAAAATCATGATCTTGTGCTCATGATATCCTCTTCTCCAATGTTGAAATCCTCCTGGATCCCAAAAATCTCTCTTGGAGTTGTCCTCCTATTCCTCTCCAGCTATGTTTTTTCTTTTGTTGTTGTTGCTTCTTATTCTTATGCTTCTTCCCTACTGCTATGGAAGACTCTCTTTTGTTAAGCTCCCCTTTGTTGACTGCTT
Organism: Picea sitchensis; assembly: GCA_010110895.2. Taxonomy (NCBI): domain Eukaryota; kingdom Viridiplantae; phylum Streptophyta; class Pinopsida; order Pinales; family Pinaceae; genus Picea; species Picea sitchensis. Next base: position 4,292 of record SNQJ01S0151774.1, read on the forward strand.
CTTGTGCTGACCTCAACATCATCATTCTTATCTCCTCTATCACCCTGTCCAATGGCTCCAGTGGCTCGCTCTTCTTATGAAATCTCCTCTACTACAAATCTTCCTTATTGCTGGGTAGATCATATTGACCCCCCACATCATTTTCTTCTTCTTTTGTGGCATTATCTTGCCACCCTGTTACATGCTCCAGTTTTGTAGTCTCATCACCAAGTTATTGCTCCACTTCCTCCTCTGACGAATTACCTTCTATCATCTCCTCTTGCGTTGGTTCACTTCCAACTTCTTCCAGTTGTTCCTCTAGTTGGTATGCTCCTCCATATACTTCCAACTTGACCTGTCGGATGTGAAATATTTTCACCATTACTCTTATTTCTAGTTCTTCCAATTCCTCATATAGCTCAGCAAAATCCATGATGTTTGTTTCCTCCTTTGCTGCAGACTCCAATGCTACAATCATCTCATGTTCATCTTCCTGGCTGAAAATTTTGAGCAATTTTGATGAATGCTCTTCTCCTTTTGTTGGGGTAGACATCAATGTCTACTCCATTTATTCCTCTTTGATAGTTTCTACTAGTTTTCNAGACTCCAATGCTACAATCATCTCATGTTCATCTTCCTGGCTGAAAATTTTGAGCAATTTTGATGAATGCTCTTCTCCTTTTGTTGGGGTAGACATCAATGTCTACTCCATTTATTCCTCTTTGATAGTTTCTACTAGTTTTCCATCCTCTTCTTGTGCACATTCATCATGTGCACTGGCCTCTACTTGGTTGTTTGGTACCAATTCCTTGATCCCTCCAATAATCAGAATACTCCTCTGATCCTCCTCTTTGATGGTGAAAGTATTTAACTTCTCATCATCTTCACTCACATGGTCTACAAACCTACATGAATCTTCACCTATAAACACCCCTTGCTGACCTGAACCCACTTCTGAGCTCCTGAGACTTTCTGACAGTCTCATTTCTTTCTCCCTGCCCACCTAACAATTTGGGACTTCTCTTCTTCCCACATGGAAGTCTATGAGATCAACCGATCCCATCTCATTGCCCACCTAGAAATTTGAAATTTCAACATTTCTCCCCTGGTAGTATATGAGACCTTCCACTGATCTCTTTCTATTTCCCACCTGGAAACTTGAAAGTCCATTTCTTTCCACCTGGCAGTTTATGAGATCTTCATCTGATCTCACCTCCTACCCATCACTGAGGTGTCTCCCAATTTCTGGTTCACAGATGTGAATCTATTCCTTCTCTGTGTCACTGAGGTTTTCTAATTCCCTCAGCCACCTTCTCAACTCTTGTTTCTTCTTTCTGGCCAATAACTTTTGAACATGCCATTTTTCCTTCCTGTTCAGAGGACATTCATACCTCCAGTGTACTTTTTCCTCTTGTTGCATCTTCAATGCTAGTTGTTCCATCCTTTCTCTTATCTCATTGAGATCTAGATCCATCTCTGGATTGCATTTATACTTGTGGCCTTCTCTTTGACCATGCTCATGTCCTTAAATATCCATTTACACCTTCTACCTTCCCTCTTGGCAATCCTATGGATCACTCTACATCCGATATCATCTCCATCCTCTCTCACAACTCACCTGGCTATTTAATTTTGTGTTGTTCCGCATGTGCAACAACCTTCTCACAGAGAATCAGTACCCTATTTCCTTCACCCGATGTCTACAGGAAAACTTTAACTTATGATACCACTTGATGTTATCATATTATATCCTTTTATTGTCTCCTTCTTGTCTGTTGTCTGCAAACAAAATTCGGCCTTCTCCTCTTTCTCTTTTTCCCGAAATCTAGAGACGAAAATTTGGCTCTGATACCACCTAGTACCAAAGTATCTCATGTCATCATCTCGACCTTTTCCTATGATATGCAGACACAAACTATGCTCTGATACCACCTAGTATCAGAGTATCTCCTTCCTCTGCTCTCTTCTACAGAAAACAAAAAACTATGCTCGGATACCACCTGATGCATCCCCCCTCCCCTCCTAGGGTTCTGCAACCTCCCGGTCTAGGACCTTTCTTTATTCTGAGTCGAATTGACTCTTCAAGCTCCTGATTGAACCCAAATAAATTATACACAAGCCCCTTTTCCTTCTGTGTTCAGGTTCTATTAGACATGCGAGCTATTCCTACGTGCTTCCAAAACACTAAGGTTCAGGCGCTGGCTCCTTCTGCGATTAGCCCCTTCTTAATATGGCCCTGGGTTGCTTCCTTGCACAAACACACGATCACTTGTTAAATTACACACACCTTTAATCCACAAAATTCTATGGGAACATCGATCTCCTGATCTTGATGGTATGTCTGAGCTGATGCTTCAGATATGCTTTCTTTCAAATCTACGGACTAGAGATACCCCTTCTCGATCAACGGATGTGATCTCTTCGTGATTCTGGACTTCAGGGTTTTGAAATATCAAACCCTGCCTTCTTCCTTACTTCAATCTTCCAGAGTGGAAGATCTGCTGGCACTTGTCTCCCTGAACATGTGACCAGGATCTACTCTGTGGATATGACCTTCAGGAATTTCAATTCGCAAATCCTCTCCACTACTGACTAGTTATCTTCCAGAGTGGAAGATATGTTGAAACGTATCCTCCCCAATCAATGATTGTGCTCCCACTTCGGGAATTTGGCCTCCTCAACCAGATCAACGGTCCTCTGACTCCCTTCTCGATCAACAATCAAGATCTTCTCTGGGTCTTCAGACCTTTCCCCCTCCACTTTCTTCTAGAGTTTTGGATCTGACGCCACATGTCCACCTTCATGTCAACAACTCTCGTTGATTCATACTTCTGGGCTTCAGAAATATCAAATGTCAAAACCTCTCCTTCCTCCATATGTCAATATTCTGGAGTTGATGATCTGCAGACACCTTTCCTCCTAAATCAACGACCCTGCTTCTACTTCAGGTGTTTGATCTTTCAATTAGATCAACGGTCTTATGGTCCTCTGCTCGATCAATGGTCAAGATCTCCTCTGAGTCTTCGGACTTCTGAGATCGCAAATCTCAAACTTTTCTTCCCCTTGAAGTATGCAGATTCCTGCTCCATGTCCTCTTAGATTGGATGGGTGAAGGTTACTTCGGGACTTTACCCAGAGTTGTCAGATTTATGCCATGTCTCCTCTAGATTGGATGACCCAGATTCACTTCGGGTCTTTGGATTTCAAAAGTTTCGACTTTCAACCAAAAATCAAATACAATTTACCCGAAGCTTGCGATTTTCCACGAGGTGTCCCTCTACATCTAACGGTCCATATCTCTTTGGCTCTTCGAGATTCGGTAGTCTAAGTTCTCAACTGAAACCCTACTATAAATTACCCGAAGCTCGTGATCTATTGACAAGTGTCCCCTTGCAGATCGATGACTCTCAACTCTTTGACTATTTGGGCTTCGGGTGTTTCAACATCTCACCTTTGCCTCCCTCTGGATCTCATGAACTGCCGACGTATCCTTCTGGCGATCAACGGTCAGGATCCTACTTCAGGTGTTTCACCTCTTCCTAGTCCACAAACTTCCGAAGATGTGGATCTTGTGCCACCTATACTCCTTAACGATGGATGGTCTTAAAATACTTTGGGACTTTGACAAGTCAATTCTCATGTGCACACAAGAGTTGAAGCTCATGCACTTACCTTCGGATCCAACGGTTGTTGTTTATTCATGTTCACATCCAATGGATTGGGTCTATTCCTCTCCTCTGTGCTTCCTTTGTTCATTGGACATAGATCTAATGGTCTAGGATCCTTTCCAAAACTGATCAGATGGTTGTTGTCCCACCTCCTCCTGAGATTTTGACTTATTCCTCCTTGGAATATTTTTTCAGTGCTCAAAGGTTTTGGCCTTTGAAATTTCTCCTATGAACCCGACTATCTGAATCTCGCTTTCACTTCTGAAAGCGTTATCTCTTTTGATATTTAGGAATTAAAATAAGTTGGTCATGAATGAATTCCTTGCATTATCCCTTCTGAGCTTGATCTCCTCGAAGATTCGATCTCCCACGCACTCCTCATGTTTCTAGGATTTCATCAAACTCAAATCCGAAGGATTTATTGAAAATAAATTCTTCTCACCCTCCTAGCGTTCTCCTTGATTAATGCACACTTGCAGAGCTTCTCCTTATAGAGTGTTGAGTAACTTTGTCTTCTTCCGAACTCAACATAGAGTTCTTCCTTTTCACAGTTTCCCCTTTAAGGTATTTAGTAACCTTGAGGTCCCTCTTTATATTGTTATCACCCTGGTGTGCCCTCCTAGCATGTTCTTTATGAATCCGCAGAGTTAAGATGCACACTCCTTGCGCTAGCTACATAACCTCCAATTTTCTATTTTGCACTCCTTGCACAACCTAAAGAACCCAGAATGATATAACAACTTCAATCAGGATAAAAGAAGTCTATCTGCTACTGCAAATTTAATTTATCATACAACCACAACATTCATTCATGAAATACATAAACACACTATATGAAGGAAAAACTATTTTTCTATTGTCTTTGTTTGTCTATACAGATGTTTACAAAATCTGGATTACAACAGAGTCTCAGTTCTATCAAGCTCTCCTAATCCAACTCTATCCTGAGTTCTGCTTCGGCTATCAGACCTCTCTACCAAGATATATTTTTCTATTCTCTCCTTTTCAAAAGAGGGCTCTACGATCTTATCCTCTTCACCGCCTTAGTGCTATCACTATCTCAGTTACGACACCATACTTCCTATGACTCATTACATAAGTGTTCATCTAGACCTGACTATGATCTAGACCTGCTACAGGAAACCATTTAAGGCAACCCTATCCACTACCTGTAAAAAGGTGTGGCTTGGTCTTCACTCGACCTTACAACATGAATCCGTATAGGATGATATTTCAAATTTAAAAATGGGAGGATTAATTCCTCTCCCTCTCTGAAATGCACATCGATGTGCTAGAATGTTGTCTCACTGCTGAGGTGGAGTTATTCTCCTGCATCAAAAATGAATCACTCGGCTAGATCAAATGAAAAAATGATCTTAACCAAAATACAATAAGAAAACTAAAATATAATACCTGATAATAGATGAGTACTCTGGGGTCAATGGATGAGTTGGAACTATGGTAGCTCACACGATAACTGCTGAAAGTTTGAAAAGTTCTCCCTGGTGGCTAAACTTCTTAGAATGGCATAGAAATTGTCCCAAATGGTGCACCCTGATCTAGATCTCAGTCATGATGACTAAACCGGCCCTATGATGGTGTGTCTGGACCTTGGATGGATCCCCCTAGGGGAATGCTCCCCTTTCTCACTGGAAAAATGCACCCTAGTGATTCCACTGTCAGAATCGACTGAGATTTATCTCAAAATGATCACATTGGTCTACTGCAAAATGGGTCGAAAGGGTTTCCTTGGATCTGATATGATGATTGCTCGAGAAGCCCGAATGTGTCTGTCAAAAGTGTTGCACTCCCAACTTCGGAAAATGCACCCCAGATGATTCCTCCATCAGAATTTGACGAGGAACCAGGAGAAATATGCACCTTGCCTTCCTCTCAACTGGGTCAAAGGAGAATCTCTAAAATCTCCCTGGATGGGACAAATAGATCCACTGAACCTCCTCAGGAGTTGTTCCCTCACCCTGGATAAGTGTGCCCTTGCTACTGGACCATGTGTAACTATTGTTGAAGAATAATGGAAGGCCTGTGTGATATTCCCGGTGACTAGGGTGTATCTCTCAACACCGAAATCAACAAACTGGTGTCTTCCTCCTCGAATCTACTAAACTATCTCTCATGAGATGCACCTCTCTCCTCAATGACAAGTCATAATCTGCATAATGATGAATTAGGTCATTGACCCTTCTCTTATAGATTTTCTAAACCCCAATTCACTGTTGAAACCTTAATTCATTGTTGACTTTCAAATTTATCTCATTTGTTCTATTTTTAGCTCATAATGGCTTAAAAGTGATTTTAACCACTTTAAGCTCAATGTCACTTTCCAAACATAACACATTTGACTGGAGTGACCTCTAGTAATCTTGTTTACCCCTTTTTTGGCCCTGGAAATAGTCTAATGTTGTGGTTTAGACCATTAATCCTCCTCTCTGGAGCTCCTAGTTGGAATGGGACATTACACTGAACTTCTCAATTTTTCTCTTCCAAGCGCTTTGTGAATATGTATGGAATTTTCTCATTTGTGGAAAAATGTATTAAGTGAATAATCTTGGCCTCTAGATGGCATCGAATCAAGTGATACTTTGTGTTGATGTTCTTGGTTTTATCATGGAATATGGGATTATTGGACAACTTGATTGCAGAAGTATTGCCAACTAGAAGAGGAGTATAATTCACTTATTTCTTCTGCAAATATTCAAGTATTTTTATGAGCCACACAATATCGTTCATCGCTACTGCAACTATCACATATTCTTCCTTTGGTGTGGTATCTAATGGAGTTGATTGATTGCATGATCTCCATGAGACATTTGTTGATCCAGGACTCATGAGATAACCTGAAGTCGATACTCCATTTTCCTTATCCACATCAAAGTCTGAATCAAAATATTTGATCAAGTTGAAGTCATCTACTTTAGAGTACTTGAGTCCAAAATCTTGAGTTCCTTTCAAGTATTTTAGAACTATATTTGCAGTAGACCAATGTTCTTCACAAGGCTTCTACATGAACTTAGAAAGAATGCCAACAACAAATGAAATGTCTAGTCAAATGTTAGTAAGATAGATAAAATTTCCCACAAGATGTCTATACCTGGTTGCATCCTCAAATTCATTCCCTTCTTTTGATGTGAGATTCAAGTTCTATTCCATTGGAGTAGAAACAATATTTCACTCAACCATGCCAGACTTGTTCGATAGTTCTCCAACGTACTTCTTCTGGGAGACGAATATGTACTTTGTATTTCAAATCACTTCAATGTCCAAATAGTAGTGAAGATGTCCCAAATCTTTCATCTCAAATCCTTTCTTCAACTCTTTCTCTATAAATTCTATGTAGTTATCATTGTTCCCTATTATGAACACATCATATACATATACTACAAGATATACTACTATTTTTCCAACTTTCTTGACAAACAAAGTTCCATTGTCAAGATTGAAATGCTTGAAGTTCAATTTCAGAAGATGCTCGATTAACGTTTCATACCATGATCATGGTCCTTATTTCAATCCATACAAGGATTTGATGAGATTTCATACCTTATGTTATTGTTCCTTCCCAACAAAGCCTTTTGGTTGAGACATGAATACATTGTATTTCAAGTCTCCATTCAAGAAAACAATCGTCACATCCATTTGATGAATTTTCCATCCATTTTGTGCTTCCATTGAAAATAGATTGCATATGGTAGCCCATTTTGACGTGGGGGAAAATTTATACTCATAATCGGCACCTTCTTTCTATGAAAATATTTTTTCCATGAGCCTTGTTTTGTACTTGTCAAGTGAGCCATCTGATCTATACTTGTTCTTGAATACCCACTTGCATCCAATTGGGTTGGTTCCATATGGAGGGCCCATCAACTTCCATGTCCCAATCTTGATGAGAGAATCATATTCCTTCTACATGGATTCTTTCCAATCATCATGATAAGTGGCTTCTTTAAAGGAAGTTGATTCATGGTTAGTAGATAAATTCAACTCACAATCATATGAAACATCCATATATTCTACATCACCCGAGTTTGAATTATCTACATTACCTCCATCTTGTTTTGAGGACAATTTGGTTCTTGTATTTCTGACCTCATCAAGATGAACACTTTCAAGTGTTTTTGTGAGCCATTTTGGTTGGCCTTTATGAGATGGTCTAGATTTCTCAGTTGATTGGGATGGTGTTGAGTTCTCATCAAGCCTCAACTTTTCAATCTTCTCGATCACATCATCCAATTGAACTTCAAGTTCTCATGAAGTGGAAAAAACTTCTTCATGAGGGGAATATGGTGCTTCAAAAGGAAATTCTAGATATTGACCCAAGATAAGGGTCCCCCCTTCAAGATGTGGAATTTCATCATCAAATTCATGGTATGTCTTTACACGAGTGAATTTTTCCAGATGGTCAAGATGTCTCTCTATAGTCTCTTCTTTTTTGGTGGATTCAAGAAAGATCACATCTCTAGAGAGGATGAAATTCTTGTTTGTCTCATCATAAAAAAGATACCCCTTGGTGGTATTTGAGTACCCCAAGAATATTCACTTCTGACTCCTCGCATTAATATTTCTTCTTTGCTCCTTAGGAATCGCATTAATATTTCTTCTTTGCTCCTTAGGAATCGGGGCATAACAGCTGGAACCAAATACCTTGAGATGCATCATTGAATGAATACGATCATACCACATTTCATATGGAGTCTTGTTTTTAAGAGCATGAGATGGACACATGTTTTTGACATAAACTAAACATAGAACTGCATCATCCCAAAATATCAATTTAACATTCTTGAAAAATATCATGAAACAAACCATATTTAGAAGAGTCATGTTCATGAACATTGATCCACACAATTATGTTGGGGACTGTATGTAACTGTGTTTTGATGTTTGATCCCATGTTGGTGAATGTAGCTTTCAAATTCATTAGATGTATAATATATTCCATTATTAGTGCGAAGAGATCCAATACGAGACTGAGCTTCATTTTGAATCCATACATGAAAAATTTTCAATGTTTCAAAATCTTGTGATTTGTCTTTCAAGAAATATACCCAACACATTTTGGTGTAATCATCAATAAAAGTCATGATATATTCTTTTCCATTTGTAGAAGGAACAAGCATAGGGCTGCATAAATCAGAATGAACCAATTCAAGTTTTCTATATGCTATGGAAGTGGAATCATCAAAAGGTTGTTTGCTATAATTTACAAGAATACACGCATTACATTGTTTCAATTTTCTAGGAATGGTGGGAATACTAGAAACACCATTCTTTCTCAACAAACAAAGACTAGATGGAATTATACTTGAGTCATGATGAGAGAGGTATGCAGTAGTGTGTGTATGGGAAGATGTCCCATTCAGCTTCAAAAATCATCCATCTTTCATTCTGGTCATAGAAAGCATGTTATTGAAATCCTTCCTTATCTCAACTTTTCCATTGATCATATGAATAGAGTGGCTTTGTTGTTTGATTTGCACAAGGGAAAACAAGTCTCTAGAAGATAGAGTACATTGTGTAGAAACAAATATGGGAGTCTATGCAACTTAAGCCTGATGGTGACCATTCCCAAGGGCTTGAGACTAGATCTGTCTACAAAATTCTCTACACCATCTACTTTTTCATCCAAATTTTTGAGGTAGTCTTTTCGAAAGGTCATGTGAGAGGTCACTCTTATGTTAAGAAGTCATGCATATCCCCAAGAAGAAAATGAATTATTAAATAGATATTTCGTTACTCCTATATTGTAATAGGAAACAAAATAATGTATGGGTGTTTTACCTTCCACTAGGTCTAAGGTTATATATTTGTCTTCTTTGATCTTCTACCATGGAACTCTCCATTTGAAAGTTTCATGTGACCCATCCATTCCGCAACGAGTACAATGAAGGTTGTATTTTTGTCAGGGATCTAAGATTCTTCTTTCTGTGTCTTTTCTTATTTGCTCTATGTTGTATAGAAACAGGAGTACTGTTAGTCCCATAGGGAATATGCAAGAGAATGCATTGTCTTCTATTTTATTCACACACACGTTAGCAAATGAAAATACAATGAGGTTGCACGAGGGTTACAATTAGACTGCACCACTAAAAATACTTTTCTATTGCACCAAGAATACAATGCTACTATATCAACAATACTACACTACTTCTGCATCAATAACACAATTGGACTGCATTGATGAAAGTAAAAAATGGAACAAAGTGAGTTCCTAGATAGTGAAGTTGATGGAAATGGTTAGCAGTCTTTGSACCATTTATACCACGCCTAGGTATCTAAGTTCCATCCATGCTCACAACACCATGGATATCAGTTCATTGTGGTCACCAAAAACAAATACTCAAGTTGAAGTCTCCACAACCAAGTCGATGGGAACAAGCAACCAGAATAAATTKAGTCACATAAGAGGAAAGAGGTTATAAGAGTTGAGTCGTGTAAGAGGCGTAGGGGGTCGACTGCACCAGTGAATGTAGACCAAGAATTCTTCCAAGAGAGTACAAGAGGTCGGTGAATTTGAGGAGGTTGACAGATTTTTAGATGTAGGCCTTTCATGGCGAGGAAAAAGCTCAGGTGGAGGAATGGAATTAATTTTATTTCATCACCATTGCTTCACATGTCTACACGCCATTGTGATGGATAAAAGAACTTGAAATCAACTACTTGTGATGGATAAAAGAACATGAAATCAACTACTGAAGGCTCTGTTAAGACAAATGTTTTGGAATTGAAAAACCTTGAAGTCGGGCYAACGTCCGGACAAACGATGTTTGAATGTCAAGCACACAATGCATATCAGGGAATTAACCAATAATACCACCAACTATGTAAAGGCATGAAAAATTAGCTTATGAGGGCACCAAATGTTGGACAACCATTTAGACAACAAGTATCTGGTTCATATCGTTGGCAGAAGCTCTTCAATGAATGATAAATGTATAATAGCGAGGTCATGAGGAATGGTCAGTCGGATAAGGCCGACTGCTTGGAGAAATTGATTGAATAAATTTAGGGTTAGGATTGAATGTGAAGGATATTGGGCCCTTCGTTTTTGGATTAGAAGCTGCTCAAGAAGGACTACAATCCCATTTTGGGGTTAGAACGAGTTGCACAAGCTACAGAAGAAGCTGGACAACAGATCAAAGAATAAAACCAATGAGTGACAAATAAAACGTTGTTAAACTTTCCAAATTAAAATTTAAAATTGAGTTATGTGCAAAAAAAACCAATGAATTTGTTAATACACTCTATAAAAATACACTAATTACATAAACACAGTTTTTTTTCACACAGCATATTTCATATAAAAATAATGCCAAAAACAAAAAATATCTACTACAAGTCTCTAATGAATGAATAACGTTGAACACTAAATCACAACATTTTTTAAGTGATACTCATAATTTCCAAATTGATATAGACTTCATATTTGATTTATCCAATAAACAACATTCAATCAAATAATTATACATTCCATTAAAAATCATAAAAATCCTGAAACAAATATCTATGAAAATCAAGTCTCAAATTACAAGTTATTCTTATATTTACAATAAAAATTAACATATAAATAATACATATTTAATTAATAAATAAATAAAATCTCAAACATAATACCAATAATAGTTTTAAAAAAATCATCATAAAAAATTTTAAATAAAAATTTCCATCAAATTTATGAGTAAAGATATCTATCAAATTTAATCCATTGATCCACTTTAAATTGAAAACCATATGCTTTACACATATTAAATAAATTAAAGAGAATATACTAGTAATTAGTCTTTCACAATTCAAAGTTATTTTATCAACCTTTAAACTTTATGATGTATAATTTAAATGGATGGATTTCATTTAGTTTGTACAATATTTTTAATGTCATTTTTATTCTACTCTTGTTTTTTTAGTCTTCAATGATTTAGTCAAGACTTGACATCATTATGCCATTATCATTTACATTAAGTTCATATTAAGTTTTCCATCCTCCATTTATCGTTTACTCATAACTATAGTTTCAATAAATTCATAAATCCATGACTACTATAATTGTTTTTTAAATGTTTAATAAATACATTTATTGAAAAATTAATAAATTAATATAAAATAAAATAAAATAAAAAATTAATATATTTATATGAATTTAAAAATAAATATTATCAATCCATTCTCATGAGTTATTCATGTGATTACATTTGTGCAATGTGAAAATATTTAGACCAAAAAATAAATTGATGTAAAATAAAATAAAATAAATTGATATAAAATAAAATTAGCAACAATAATTTTATAAAAGTGGTTGAGATAAGTGGATGGATGTCATTTTTCACCATTCCAAATTAATGGGGTCTATCGACTTATGTCAACCACTTTTATAAAGTGGTTTTTGCTAGATGACTTCCTACATACCCTCACTAAATGGCCATTAATATATTAATTAATTATTACATTAATGTATATATAATAATAATATAATACATTAATGTATAAATTAAAGTATTGATTTACATTAGTGTACAATGTAACACATTAATTGATTAATATAATAATAATGTAATGTACTAATTAGTTGTTACATTATTAATTAATACATTGCTAAATTATTAATACAATAATAAAATAATGCATTAATAATGCAATAAATACATTAAATGCATTAAAGGCATTTCTATTAATAAATGCATTAAAGTATATAATAATAATGCATTAAAGTATAGGCATTAATTGATAAGGATATTAATAATGTAATGATACATTAATGTATTAATGTAATGTATAAATTAATGTATTAATTTACATTACTTTAATGAATTAATAATGTAATGTATTAACTAATTTATATATTAATACATTAATAAAGTAGAAATACATTAATTTAAAGCATTATTAAAATATTAATATAATAACAATGCATTATTGTATTCTTAGAAGACAATGTATAAATTAAAATATTAATAAATTAATGTGTAATGTATAATGTAACATATTAAATTATTAATACATTAATATTGTAATGCATTAATTATATTAATATATTAATACTTAGTGATTAATAGATTGTGAAACTATGAATACACTAATAAAAAAGCACATTAATAATATATTATTAAAGTAATAATACATTAATAAATACATTATTAAGGTATTAATAAATAAATAAATATATCATCTTTTCTTATGGTCATGATTATAAATGACATTAATATACACTATAATGTATTAATTTAATAAAATAATGGCTTACTACATTTTTAATAAATATATTACTAAAGTATTAATATATTAATAATTTAGTTATACATTAATTAATTTATACATTAATAAATTATAAATTAATAAGTTACTAAAGAAGAAATACATTCACCTTAAAATATTTAGTAAAACATTTTTAAATATTAATACCTTAACAATAAAATACTTTTTTAAAGTATCAATTTAATAAAATAAGACATTAATATATTTTTAATATATTAAAATATTAATAAAGTAATACATTAATAAAATGGCAATACATTGATCTTAATGTATTTAGTAAAACATTATTAAAGTATTACTACATTAAAGATGTAAATTATTAATTAATATATTAATACATTATTAACCAATACATTGCTAAGGTATGAATGAGGGTGAGGGATAGTATTAGAGAAAACATATTATTTTTTATCTAATATTACCCCCCATAATATGTTTTCTCTATTATTTCCCCCAACCCCACCACCCTCATATATGAGGGTGTGAGTGGGGGGAATAATAGAGAAAACATATAATGGGGGGGTAATATTAGAGAAAACATAATATGTTTTCTCTAATATTTCCCCCCACCCCCACCAATATGTTTTCTCTAATATTTCCGAGAACCCCCACCACCCTCATATATGAGGGTGTGGATGGGGAGAATAATAGAGAAAAAATATCTCTACCCTCATATATAAGGGTGGGGTAGGGTGGGGGTGGGGAGAATAATAGAGAAAACATAATAAAGTAGTAGATTGATAAAGTATTAGTATATTAATAAATACATTATTAACATATTAATACCTTAATAAATATATCATGGTTTCTTATGTTCATGACTATGACATTAAAACACTAATAAAATAATACATCAATAAAGTAGCAATACATTACTAAGGTATTAATGCATTAATACATAAATCTAAGGTATAAGTTGAAGTAATAATTTACATTAATGTATAATATAATGTATTAATTAATTGGTACATTAATAATGTAATGTATTAATTAATTAATACATTGCTAAAGTAATTAATACATTATTAAAGTAATAATACATTAATAAATACATTATTAAAGTATGAATATCTTAATAAATACATTATTAAAGTAGCAATACATTAATAATACATTATTAAAGTATTAATAAATTAATACATTAGTTGACAATGACCATGGTTGACCATGATCATGGTTATCTTTACTAGACCTTAGTTGAATTTGGGAAGGAAAGGTTGACTATGGTTGACGGTGGTTCACCATGACCATGGTTGACTATGGTTGACCAGGGTTTTTTAATGGTCGACCATGCCCATGGCTTACCTTCGTTGACCATGTGGTTCTGATTATGGTGGGCCATGTTGATTGTGTTTAACCATAGTTTACTATGGCTCTACTACATTGCAATGTTGATAATGTTTTGGTTGTCACATTGCAACATGATGATTTGTTTGTCACATTGTGATATAAGATTTTCTTCATAAGATCACATCGTAACGTTATGGTCATCAAATTATGACAAATGGTTTTTGTTGGTCACATTATGGCATTGGAATAGGTTTTTCATAGTTCAATGCTGGGTTATGTTTCTCACATTGCGACATCAAAAAATGTTTGTCTTATTGCAATGTTGGTCTATGTTTGTCACATTCCCACATTGGGTTGTGTATATCATATTGTGACTAGGGGTAGAGTTCGTCCCATTATGCATTTGGAAATATCTATCACAATGCGACGTTAGGATATGTGCATCACATTGCAAGGCGAGGATATGTTCGTCGCATTGCAACATTACATTACATTGTGACCATGGATTTTGTGTACATTACATTGCGACCATGGATTATGTTTGTCCCATTGCGACATTTGGGAATTTTGTCACAATGTGATTTTAGGATATGTGCATCACATTGCAAAGAGAGGATATGTTCTTCACATTGTGATGACAAGGCTATGTTCATCACATTGACACATCCATTAATGTCATCACATTGTAACCACACTACTTTTTTCATCCCATTGCGATGATAATGCTATGTTCGTCACATTGCGATGATAAGGCTATGTTTGACAAATTGCGACAATATGCTTATGTTCTTCACATTACAACGATGGGTATATCTTCATCACATTTCAATGACAATGATATGTTTGACACATTGCTACATTACCCACATTGTGACACTACTATGTTCGTCACAATGCAACATTACTATGTTTGTCATGTTGCAACGTCCAATTTTGTTTGTCAGATTGCAACGTCAGGTTATATTCATCACATAAGGTTGACCATTAACTTAATTATTGTTGACTATTGTTGACGAAGATTAAGAGTATGGTTTAATATAGTTGACCTTGCACATGGTTGTCTATGGTTTTCCATGGTTGACTATGGTTAAGTTACCATGGTTAAGCTTGATGTGGACCAAAGTTTAGTAAGGTTTCTGATGGTTGACTATGGCTAGCCAGGGTTGTGTACATTACATTGCAACAATGGGTTATGCTCGTCAAATAGTGGCATTTGGAAATGTTTGACACATAATGGTGACATGATATTTGTGTGAGATTGTGACAATGAGGCTATGTTCATCACATTGAGATGACAAGGATACATTTTTCACATTGCGATGAAAAAGATATCTTCATCACATTGCGACAATATGCTTATGTTCGTCACATTACGACAACGGGTCTACATTCATCATGTTGTGACAGAAAGGATATGTTCGACACATTAAAACATTACCTAGATTGTCATGATATTTTTTTCATGACATTGCAACATTACTATGTTTATCATGTTGCAACGTCCAGTTTTGTTTGTCAGACTACAACATTGGGTTATATTCATCACATAAGGTTGAAAATTACCTTAATAAATATGGTTGGCTATTGTTGACCATGATCAAGAGTATGGTTTAATATAGTTGACCTTGCCCATGGTTGTCTATGGTTTTCCATGGTAGAATATGGTTAACCACGGTTGAGCTTGGCATAGACCAAAGTTTAGTAAGGTTTCTCATGGTTGACTATGGATGGCCAGAGTTGACTATCGGTGACCATGCCCATGGCTTACCTTCGAAGGCCATGTGGCTCTGATTATGCTCGACCATGTTGATTATGCTTAACCATGGTTTACTATGCCACTATCACATTGCAATGTTGAAAAGGTTTTG
>SNQJ01S0151776.1:0-22972 GCA_010110895.2 Picea sitchensis
GAGGTGAATGGCCCTATGAAATGTTGCCAATGTGTTATCGTCAAAGAATGAGCCCTTGACAATCTTAGCAGCATAACAATACCCAAAATTCCTTGCGAAAATGATGTTTCTTCATGGCTTTTTATAGCAGATCACCGGGTGATTATGTAACCTCTTCAAAGTGTGAAAAGGGGCTCTTTAGGGCTTCATTAGGTCTTAGACCCGCCTACCCTGCGGATTCGGCTTGGATTTGGGAGTCAAATCAGATTGGGAGCTGGTCCATAAGTGGTTGGGAGGCCGACCAATGTAATAAATGCACCGTTTAGCAGGTGCGCGGGTTTTTTCGTTGACAGCCGTGCGTCATGCGCGCATGCGCGCATAGTACGTTCTTGTCCTGCGCATGTGCGCGCGCACCAAACTACTGTAAAGCGCCCTTCAATTTTTGGTTACTTTGTATAGTTTTTGACCCTTCTGGAATGCTGTGAAATTAATTCAGTGCCATGAATGACTTCATTGTTGTTTTGACGATGCGGAGTTCTTGTCGCCATGTGCGGACGAAATTTCAGTGATAACACAAACTCTCACCTTTTTTTCTTAAATTTCTCTTCGATCTTGACAGCGTATCTCTAAGCCATGCCCAATGAGGTGATGTCCAAAAAATCTATTTCTATTTGAATGTATTTATGAAAATAGTCACAGTATTTGAGAACCATATGTCACTCAGAGTCTTTGATACCCAATTTGGTGCACATGGTATGGAAAACATTGATTAAATCTGGTATTGTATGGTCCCTTTCTTGACGCAGGGTGGTCCATTTGGTGTACTGGTCCTCGTAGCTTCCAACATGGTAGTACTATTCTTTAATGGCATCCGAGAAGGAATCCCATGTAGGGGAAACCACAAATATTGCATATTCCTCTATGGCCCTTTGCTCAGAGTAAGTGTCGCACCAATCCTTAACATGGGGGACGACCTTGAGGAGTGAAAAAGTAATATTTTCCCTATGGAAAAATTGTGGACCAAAAAATACCCTTCGAGTAGATTCAACCATTTATCTACAACATCTGCATCTATCAGTCCTTCAAATAATGGAATATCAAAATTTACCTATACCTTGAAGGGGGTTGCATGGCCGCTTGATGAACATGCTTCTCCTATGGGCAGCTGCCAAAGGATATGCGCAAAGTTGTCCATAATTCCATTCCTTTGTCACGCAAGGTATTCCTCGAACACCATTTTAAAAGGATCTCCTACTCCATCATCTTTCTTTTCATCTCCCATGGGTTGTTGTAGGGACTGGTGCGACCGATCTTGCAAAAAATCGATTGGTTCGAGTCCCAACTTCTTCTACCCAAGTCTATTCGGGGACATGCACGAAGAAAAATAAATGAAGAGAAGACCGCTTTGATACCACTGATCTGGATTTAGGAGAAGAACGACCTAATTAACAGAATGAATACAATGAACACAGAGATATGAAGAACAACACAGATATCCAATGAACGACATATTCTATTGAATAAATGAAATAGGTTGAAACTGTAAAACCACAGAATTGAAACACTTGCTCGAATGGTGGTAGATATCTCTAAGAAGAGATGTGGCTGCTACGTGCATTTGTCTGAGAAGAATGATTACAATGAAGCTCCAGAGGCCTTTTTAATATTACTCAAGAACTTCAAAACCCTAGACATCCAAAAAGCTAACCCTGGGAGGTGAAACGACAAAAGTCATGTGGGCCCTTGTGGGTAGGTTGGTACCTCAACTTCTCGGGGTCGTAACTTTTTCATACGACCTTTGTTTTAGGCACGTGATAGCCCGTTGGAAAAGTCTTTTAGAGAGCTACACATTACGTCATCAAAATTTGACTATGTCTATAGTTTGACTGTGGAGAACAAAAAAACACTGTTTAGGGCTCCAAAACAACCCTAGAAGTACAACAAGATGTGTTGACATGAAAACATACAAAATAAGCCAGTTGGATTAGGTGAGAGGCCACCGGTATCCACCTAGAAAATCTGTAGGGCTTCAAATATCCCCAGAAGTGTATAACCCACAATTACAGAGAAGTACAAAAGAACGTGTTGAACTAAAACTAACAAGAGGATCCAGTTGGAATAGGTAGGAGGCCACCAATATCCACCTGGATCAGTTGGAGTGAAACAAAAGAAAAATTGAATTATATTTATAAGGATATTTGTATTAGAAATAACTTTTTTAAGTACATTGAATTAATACATCAAATTTACTAAGAAACAATCTGCAAGACAAAGTTGTTTTCCATTTCCAACGTGGACCAATAATTACATTTGTAAGCATAACTCTTTCGTTAGATGTCAGAATGACATGATTCCAATGAGAGATGAAAGAATATTTATAGGCATGTCTTCAATAAAAATAGGTTTTAAAAATGATTGGCATTGACATGCCAAATCTATAGATGAACAATCTGCATGATAGAGTTGTTCACAATTTCCATCCTAGACTAATAATTACTTTTTTGGGCACAATTTTTTCATTTAATTTAGGATTAACATGATTCTAGTGGGAGATGAAAGTAGATTTATTGTAGTATACCTAGGTGGGTGTCTCCACTAAAAGCAATTTTTAAAAATAATTTGAATTGATATGTCAAATATGTTAAGAAACAATCAAGATGAAAACTTTTAATAATGCATATTTGAGGACTAACAATCACTAATTCGAGCATAGATTTTCCTACGATTTCGAAAAAATGTGATTCAAATAATATCGCAAAATAGAATTGAAGAACCATATTCCCTAGAAACAAGTTTTGAAATTTCTCCATTTGACCCCTCCAACTGCAACTATCCTGACTATTCTTATAGCAATTTCATCAACTCAAAATGTTGTAGAAAGAGTTGGGATTAATTTTCTAAGTGTGAAGGATGTGGGTTTTAGGAAACCTAGGAAATGTTTAAACATTGCTAGTATCAGCTTCAAAAAAATTAGGTATAAAGGACGTAATCCTTCCACACCAGGGTTTATGTAATGATGACTTACAAATGCAACCTAATATGACATAAATATAAATGAAATACCTAACCTTGTGTGAAGAATCTATTGCATCCTTTAAAATTATTTTTAAGATCGTTTTAACAAAAATATTTTATTGGTCCTCTAGAGAATTCAAATACATGCTAGGTCATTCTTCTTAGGTTGAATGTGTAAGAGGTGATTTATGTAGCAAGTTAGAGTTGTCACAAGTTACATAACTCAATTATTGGTGCCATCTCATTTGTTATTGGAATTGGTGTATGCTTGGTAAGGAGTTTCTAAGAGGTCTTTTTGGTCCTTGTTTTACTAAATAGGGGGAAACGATGCTTGAATTTGATAATGTGGGAAACCTTGTTTACAACTCATTTGATTACCCTATAAATGAT
This sequence comes from Picea sitchensis, assembly GCA_010110895.2. Lineage (NCBI taxonomy): Eukaryota > Viridiplantae > Streptophyta > Pinopsida > Pinales > Pinaceae > Picea > Picea sitchensis. The sequence goes on from SNQJ01S0151776.1 coordinate 3,385, forward strand.
TGAAATATTAATGGTTTCATTTGCTTACCTTGAGGTGACTAATGTGACTATTGTGTCCTCCTATAGTTAACGAGACATACTTTTTTCCTCATTCTCCTTTGTTTTCTTAGTGTTGGCCATTGACATCTATCATGATTATTCCAAGATTAATGCAACCAACAACACTTTAAACATCAATACATTGATTTAGTATGCACTAAAATTTAAAACAAATGGTCTTTTAAAGACAATGAAACAAAGTGTTTTCTTATCTAGGGCATTGAATGAAGTCTTATAATGTAGGTGGTAGGAATGTAGGACTAGGCCCAATGGAGGTAGTTTTCAAAAAACAAAAGGGTTTACATTTCATGCTTTATAGTTGTGACATATAGGTTGAAACATGATAACACACTTGATGAAATTCAACAACTATGGAAGCAACAAATGACTCTTCATCAAACTAGTATTTAGCAACATAAGGTAACAACAAGGGATTCCATGGAAATTAAATGTAGAATCACTCTATAGCAATAGGTGTTAGAAAATAAATAGATGTGCTCGTTTTTCCATAGAAAATATAGCAATATTGTCACCCAACCATAGGCACAAATGCCACCCCCGAGAACCTTAACCTTGACAGACATAATAATTCTGGAAGTAGAACAATAGCCAACCAAGGTAGCACATCTTTCTCCAAAGCTAGCACACCAAACAAGATTAACCAAAGACCAAGAATAAAGTACAAACCATAACGAAGAAAAAATCCAACCAAAAGCCAAAATCCTAGTTGCAGCAACTGCAGCTGCACTCCCTCTCCAAACTTGTGCACCACTAGTCTTATGCAATTGTGAAAGTAAGAGTGGCAAATGATCTATAGCGCCCTATATTTATACTATTATATCTCACTTGACTGGTCCGACTTCTCTTTCTAGAGTCTAATAACTCAATATTAAATATTCTCTTGAGCCGACTTGTCTTCTAGGGTTATTATCCAATGTTTTAGGGTTTCTCTTGCTTCCTGAAATATTCTAGTCTTGTCAAAGATTACACGTTGAGGTTAATACCTCCCACAACTACCATAATATCAACACTCCCTCCTATCTAGGGAGGTATTAAAGGAAATGGTCTTGAGAACAAACATAACATTCAATCGGTAGCATCATCATAGCCACACAAGCTATCTCATGATCACATAGATCAACTCACGAGCAACATCATCACTATCAGTATCATCTTATAGCATCAACTACATCATCTCTCGAAGCCATACTCTATTTGAGTAATCAGGCATGATGTTGAACAAGTCACTCACTCCATAGAAGAATAATTGTTCCAATAGATGTTGGGATCCACGCCATGGGCTACAAGGATTATTCTTATAATCCGTACATACATCCTAGAAGAATAGTTGTCCATGGTATATCAAGAATCTGTCAACCTGGACCATTATCCACAGGGAGAATGTTTGTCCACCAACAATCTATCCTGCCTGGACCATTCTCCACCCGGAGAATGTCTTTCCATCAACACACTGACTATCCATCTAGCTGGGAATCATCTCCAACACTACTGGTAGTGTCCATGGAAATCAGAACAATGCCATCCAATTAGAACACAATTGTGTCTATCCTTAGTAGTACATAACTACTACCCAGTGGTACACAACCACTCCTAGTAGCACACGACTACTAACCAGTGACAAATAGTCACTATCAGTGGATCACATCCACCACAGTAGCATACAATTATTGTCCAGAGAGATACAATCTCCACAACAATCATATCATCTGATATCAACCTGCATGAACAATATTATGATACAAACTGATTCATTTGGGCCATTCTTCCACTCACATTTGTGATATCTGGAAGAGAATCTTCCCTCAAAAAGTAAAACATCAACCATGGGCTATCTGGACTATTCTTCCCAAACATAGAAGAATAATTGTCCATGATTTCTGAGCCTAGACCATTCCTTCGGCACTGATCATAGTGCAACCTAGAGAGAATGAGTCTGTCCTAGGGAATTCCTGTCTCTCATTGTTGAACCTAGACCATTCACCTAACTAGGCCATTCCTCTAACACTAATCACAGTGCAACCTGGAGAGAATGAGTATTCCCTAGGGAATGACTGTTCGGACCATTTCCTATGGAAATGATTGTCGTGCACAAACCTCCAAAACAAACCATTCTTTGAAACTTCTCACAACTGTGAACTTCAAAAGAATGACTTCTCAGTGAGGTAGACCATTCTACTTGACCACTAATCAGAGTGGCTGCCAAGAAGAATTAATTTCCTAGACCATTCCCCCACATTGGCCACAAGGGGAATCATTGCCTATGGTACAACAACAATCCATTGGACCATTTTCATTACGAAAATGATTGTCTGATATGGACCATTTTCCGAACTGGAAAATGACTGTTCGTTAGAAATCTCGAAGCACTTTCCAGAATGGAAAGGAACTGCCCAACCTGGACCATTTTCTAAACTAGAAAATGATTGTCCATAAATCAATAACATATCAGTGCTCCCTCCCAACATGGGAGTAATCACTTCCTTTTTTAATAAGGAAGTCATCTCCACGAGCCCCAACTTGTCCCTTAAGTACACAAACTTTTCATCTTGGATAGAGGCTTTACCAAAATATATGTTATCTGCTCATCTGTGGAGATATACTAGAGAACCACGTCTCCCCTCTAGACTTTATCACAAAGAAAATAATGCTTGATCTCAATGTGCTTCGACCTTGTTATCACATAAGGTTGTCAAGGGCCATAGGTGTGTGTTGATATACCCCAGTCTATAAATTTTTTCCTTGTCTCTCTCTTTTTTGTAGGCCAGGTCTTGAAATTTTTCCCTTTCGACTGTTAAAATCAGTGTGTGTTTGCACCTTTTTCGTTCGAGCACCCTGTTTCCCCTTGATGTCTTACCTGAAGGAATTATCAGTCCTAAACCTCTCTATTTTTCTCTAAGGATGAACACCGTCTCCTTTGTTTCTATTGTTGTTCTCTCTGTTCTCCCCATCCCACAACAAATTGTCCAAATCATTGATCGTGCAGGCCGCAAACAAGAACACAAAGCACAGATTTCTTAACAATCTGTTTCAGGATTGAGGCATAAGAAGAAGGTAGTTTTAATCTTTCAGCGGTGGAAATTCCAGTAACAATCCAGATCGGTGGCTCATGGGAGTTCGGGAGTGCAAATGTGCATGAAGTATAGAACCAGAGAAAAATACCCCGAAGTGAATATGAACCGTTGATCTCAAAGGGGATAGGTGGCAGTAGATCCAATACTTCGGGGAAATGAGCTTCAAAAGATTTGAAATGAGAAGTGCTTAGAAATCCTGAAGCATCGAATTCCCGAAGCCAGAAGTGTCGAAGGCCTGAAGTGAATCTGGACCATCCATCGGCAGGGCCACGCGTCAGTAAATCCATAGCTCTAGGTAAAATCAGTTGAAAACATGGGAGGTTTGAGATTTGATTTTCATGGAGTCCGAAGACCCGAAGTAATTCTCACTCATTCAATTCAAGAGGACGCGCGTCAACAGATCGACAACTCCGGGTAAAAGTAGTTGAAGGTAAGTGAGATTTGAGTTTTGATTTTGCTAGAGACCGGAGACCCGAAGTGGATCTCGGTCATCCAAATCCAGGAGCCATGTGTCATCGGATCCCTAGCTCCGAAGGATTTTCTTAGGGAAAATAAAATTTAAAGTTTGAAAAGTTTGAAGCCTGAATCGCAAAGCATATCTCGGCCATCAATTCAAAAAGGGAAGATCTGATACATTGATCTGAAGAGGGAATATTTGAGCCATTGATAGTAAATCATCGCCCAAGATCACAAGATCGATGACCAAAAACCATTGTGGGGACGCGACGTGCTCGGGCAATAATTTTCTTGAGCGGTCCCACAATTGAAACCATGGTTTGGCAAACATAATACGTGGAAAAAGGTGGTGGATTACGGGTTCAAAAGTGGTGTGAACCTAAACCACCTTTGAGTGGCCTTGCAATCGCGTGTTTATATAGCGTCCTATCTGAGAGCGGCGTGTGGCCGCCCCCTGGGCATTAAGCCGCGTTTCAATCCCGAGAAAAGGTGGTTAATAAAAATGGAGTCGATGGTTGAAACCTCGAATCACTCAGTAATTAGAAAGTATGGAGGAGTCAGTTGTGGAAAACAGAGTTGTCATCCCGTGAAAGTATGCACAGTTTGACAGAAGACTGCTCAGAAGAAATGCTTTGAATGTAGTGATCAGATCACATTCCTGATAGTCGGGGACAGTTATGAGTATAAAGAAGTTTTGATATTTTGTTAAGGTCGTCAACTGGTTGAGCAGAGCTCCCTATTTTGTAGTGTTTTGAATCCATAATTGTTCTCTGGTTATGTATAATATTTGAGACTTTCAAATTAATAGAGGTCAACCTCTTTTCATCTCTTTGTAAAAATTGTGCTAAAACGCTCGGGTATGGAGGATCCAGTCGAGGGTTGTTATGTTGTTGTAATGTAGGTTTGATTGCATCGATATCGTGACCAGTTTTAGTCAGCTTCCTTGTGATATTTTTCCCTCTTACACTGAATGGCTCGGGCATGGAGGATCCAGTGGAGTTGTTGTAGCTGCATGGTGATGTAGGTTTGATCATTGTGTTTTTGTGACTGTGTTGTTTGGACATATTTCAGTGTTTGAAGCTTGAGCTTAAGAGTGATGTTGAGTCTGATTTTTTCTTCTCCAAGCTTCTTGAAGGCCTGATCCCCATAGAAGTCTTGTCCACCTTTCTTACTAAGTCTTCCCTCGACTCACACTTAAACTCAATTCACTGATTAAATTTAGTTGTGGCCCTCACTTCCCTGTGCATTTCTTGTTCAGTTCTGTGTCGAACATCATTCATATATTGAGTTTTGTCCATTGACCTTCACTCATATAAAACCAACATCCACCAAAAACTTTGATGGGTATGAGGCTCATCCTTCCGCAATCTGAGGGTGACTATCAGTGCTAACATTCATAGCGTCATTGTTGGGGAACGAATTGAAGACTTTTCCTTGGGTAGAACGACAATGAGCTTCTGATTCTGAAGGTGCATCAGATATGAGAACCATTGAAGATTGCATTTGCACCTGGAAAATCCACTGTGGCGACTCCATTGTTTCAGTGTGACTGCCTTTGGCTACACCTGGAGCCCCCTAGGACACAATGATCAGATCTAGTCTTTGACGGTGAACAAATACTAGAAACACTCATTCTTCATATCATTCACCTAGTGACTCCATGATTAAAGGATCAATTGACAACTCCATTGGTTCGAAATGGAAAGAATCTTGGCTTGAAGGTTTGCTCCTTTTAATTTTTCTTTTGTTCCTGGTTTTCCTAATGTTGTCCCTACTCCAAATGAATGGGGTGATTATTTGCATATATTTAGAGAGCGTAAAGAAGAAAACCCTGCTCAGCATCTCCATGAGTTTCATGAACTCATGCATCTCCATGAGTTTCATGAACTCATGCATCGGTGGGAGATACATCATGAGGATGTATTAATGAAGATGTTCATGTTCTCATTAGCAGGAGATGCTCATCAGTGGTATCACTCCTTACCCCCTGCCATCATCTCCTCCCTGGGAGAATTTCATGCAAATTTCAATAGATATTGTCAAAAGTTTTATTCCTCTGAGTTTATTTGTCATAATTGTTGTGAGGAATATGAAAACAGTAATCAAGATACGACTGGTTCTAATGAAATATGTAAGGATGAATACCATGAGGAGGAATAAGATGCTTTGGGTGAGCTGGTGGAACTGGTAAGATATCTCTCTGTCAAAATAAAAAGGTTGGAATCTGAACAAAGCGCAAAGGATTATCCATTCTTTGAGACAAATGTTCTTGACAGCCCTACGGATGGTTATAGTATTGAAGATTTCATAACTGTAGAGGCCTTACTTTCTTCTCCTGATGTTCTTGTTGTATCATATTTAAATGAATAAATAATGGTGTATTTGGATGAAGAGCAGCAATGCCCTACATCACATTTTGATGACTCGGGGAGAAACCAGCCTGTGTATGACAACTATGAATCAGTTTCTGAGATGGATTTGCAGGATTCCCAAGAATATACTGTAGATTCTTATCCTCTGTTCACTAATGAAAAATATTGTGAGGAAATCAACCATACTGGACTTGCAGAAGACACCAAGCAACAGTTTGAAGAGCATAGCTTTCCCATGGTTCTTGTTTATGATGATTATGAATCTGACACTTGGGAGAGTCATGAAGAAGAAGATGAGAATTTGAAGGTGCAGTTTATAGCCTACTTATAACTTGTTAGCGAGAAACCACCTCCTGGGATCAGTCAGTCTGCATCATCCTTTCCCCCGCCTACACTTGCCAAAGACATTCAACCTGGTGTGAACAGATGCAATTCAGAGCATGTTTTTTGTCACCAGCCCAACATATATTTCCACTCATTCTATGAACCTGTAAGGGAGTACATGGAGTTGCATTTCCTTCATGTCTTGGAATCACTCAGCTTTATCCTGACTTCAGCGCTAGGAGGAGAGCTGAAAAGTGTAATCATTTTGTTGTCACAGTTGCATTGTTTTTATTTGATCAATGACAGAGTAAACAAGTTTTCAGTTAGGATGTTACTTGACTGGCTCTGGTGGAAGTCCACTTTCACCTAGCACTTTGTAAAAATCAATTAGTATAGTATTGTACATAAATAAGCTCCTTTTGGAGCCCATGTGTTTGTTTTCATTTTTAGTAGAGTAGTGTGTACATATTTCCCTGTTTTCTTCAGCGAAAGTTTTGAGCTCGACTCCATAACCCAACAGCTAAGGCACTGGAACTACTTGTTCTTGGCAGCTCGCAGGGAGCATGCCATCCCCTGTGGAGCCAAATGTTATCACATAAGGTTTTCAAGGGCCATAGGTTTGTGTCGATATACTCGAGTCTATAAATTTTTTCCTTGTCTCTCTCTTTTTCGTAGGCCAGGTCATGAAATTTGTCCCGTTCGACTGTTAAAATTGGTGTGTGTTTGCACCTTTTTCATTTGAGCACCCTATTTCCCATTGATGTCTTACCTGAAGGAAGTCTCAGCCCTAAACCTCTCTATTTTTCTCTAAGGATGAACACCCATCTCCTTTGTTTTTGTTGTTGTTCTCTCTGTTCTCCCCAGCCCACAACAAATTGTCCAAATCCTTGATCGTGTAGACCACAGCCAAGAACACAAAGCACAACTTTCTTAACAGTATGTTTATGGATTGAGGCATAAGAAGAAGGAAGTTTTAATCTTTCAGTGGTAGAAATTCCAGGAACAGTCCAGATCGGTGGCTCATGGACGTTCGGGAGTGAAAACTTGCGTGAAGTATAGCGCCAGAGAAAAAGGCCTTGAAGTGAATATGAATCGTTGATATCAAAGGGGATAGGTGGAAGTAGATCCAATCCTTTGGGGAAATGAGCTTCGGAATATTTGAAATGAGAAGTGCTTAGAAATCTCGAAGGGCCGAAGCCCGAAGACCCGAAGCATCGAATTCCCAAAGCCAGAAATGTCGAAGGCCCGAAGTGAATATGGACCATCCATCGGCAGGACCATGCATCAGTAGATCCATAGATCCAAGTAAAAGTAGTTGACTGTAGAGGAGGCTTGAGATTTTATTTTCCCAGAGTCTGGAGACCCGAATAATTCTCGGTCGTTTGATTCAAGAGGACGCGCGTCAACATATCGACAACTCTGGGTAAAAGTAGCTGAAGGTAAGCGAGATTTGAATTTTGATTTGCCGGAGCCTGGAGACCTGAAGTGGATATCGACCGTCCAAATCTAGGATCCATGCATCATCGGATCCCTAGCTTCGGAGAATTTTCTTAGGGAAAATAAAATTTGAAGTTTGAAAAGTCTGAAGCATGAATTGTGAAGAAGATCTCGACCGTTGATTTGAAAAGGGAAGATCTGATCCATTGGTCTGAAGAGGGAATATTTGAGTCATTGATCATAAATCCTCTCCCAAGATCACAATATCGATGGCCACAGTCCATTGCGGGGACGCGACGTGCTCGGGCGATAATTTTCTTGAGCGGTCCCTCAATTGAAACCACGGTTTGGAAAAGTTAATACGTGGCAAAAGGTGGTGGATTGAGGGCTCAAAAGTGGTGTGAACCCAAACCACCTTTGAGCGGCCCCGCAATCACATGTTTATATAGTGTCCTATCTGAGAGAGGCATGTGGCCACCCCCTGGACATTAAGCCGTGTTTCAATCTCGAGAAAAGGCAGTTAATAAAAATGGAGTTGGTGGTTGAAACCTTGACTCACTCGATAATTATAAAGTATGGAGGAGCCAGTCATAGAAAAAAGAGTTTTCAGGCCGAGGTACCCCCATGGATGGAGTTTCCTGCAGACCCATGTCGATCTGAGCTTGCGTCTAAGAGAGGGATACATGCACAGTATGACAGAAGACTACTCAAAATAAATTCTTTGAATGTAGTGATCAGATCACACTCTTGATAGTCATGGATGGTTCTAAGTATAAAGAATTAGTTTTGATATTTTGTTAAGGTCGTCAACTGGTTGAGAAGAGCTCCCTATTTTGTAATGTTTTGAAGCCAAAACTGTTCTCTGGTTATGTATAAGATTTGAGACTTTCAGATTAATAGAAGTCAACCTCTTTTCATCTCTTTGTAAAAACTGTGCTAAAACACTCGGGCATGGAGGATCCAGTCGAGGTTTGTTATTTTGTTGTAATGTAGGTTTGATTGCAGCGGTATCATGACCAGTTTTAGTCAGCTTCCTTGTGATATTTTTCCCTCTTACATTGAATGGCTCGGGCATGGAGGATCCAGTCGAGTTGTTGTAGCTGCATGGTGATGTAGGTTTGATCATTGTATTGTTGTGACTGTGTTGTTTGGACATATTGCAATGTTTGAAGCTTGAGCTTAAGAACGATCTTGAGTCTTATTTTTTCTTCTCCAAGTTGCTTGAAGGCTTGATGCCCATAACAGTCTTGTCGACCTTTCTTACTAAGTCTTCCCTCTACTCACACTTAAACTCAATTCACTAACTGAAGTTAGTTGTGGTGCTCACTTCCCTCTGCATTTATTGTCCAAATCTGTGTCGAACATCATTCATATATTGAGTTTTGTCCATTGACCTCCACTCATATAAAACCAACATCCACCAAAAACTATGATGGGTACTAGGCTCATCCTTCCACAATCTGAGGGTGACTATCAGTGCTAATAGACCTGTCATGGAACATCGGTTTCTTTGAAAGCTTCACACAACTCTGATCATCACAATATATCACGGTCGAATCTAGCACCTGATCAAATAGTCCAAAAACCAACTTACAGAACCACACTGCTTCCGTACAAGCATCACAAGCTGCAATATACTTTGTTTATGTAGTGTTGAGTGCAATAGAATTTTGTTTCCTACTAGCCCATGACATCGTGGCAAAGCTCAAATCGAAACATATCCAAGTAGCACTTATTTTGTCATATGCACTCCCTAACCAATCTGAATCGATAAATCCATGCAACTATATATCATAACTTAAACGTCCCACAAATAAAATATATGGTTGAGTATTTTCCAAATACATTAATGATCCAATCAATTGTTGATACAGAAACGGGTCTACTAGATTAGAGTCTCTCAACTTCTTCAGATATGTCATCTTGGGAGTTTTCCATGGATTTTCAATCCATCATCCTGAACTTTTGAAGAACCATTTCAATATACTTCCTCTATCATAGGAATTTTTCACCACACTTTTGATGTACATGAGAGGCTCTGCACCAAGTTTTCTTGAACCCATACAATGTCTTCTTCCATCTGCATACAAGGGTCTCTTTCTGGTATACCTCAAAGCCTTGAGGTTTCTCTACATACGTTTCTTCTTCATTTACTTTCTTTGAGAAGAATAATCTTTGCATTCATCTGCTGTAAACTCCAACCCATGGATACTGTAGGAGATATAATGGCTCAGGTAAAGGTACGTATGGTTACTGGAACAAGATGTCATCATAGTCTTCTCCCTCCTTCTGGGAGAACCCTCTATCCCTGAGTCTCACCTTGTTCTTCATCACAGATTCCTTCCATTCCTTCTGCTTGACTGCTTCTAGTGGGTTCAAACTGGTTCAATTGGTTGTTCTGAATTTTCTTTCTTTCTTGGAATCTTCATGTTCTCCCTCATGTTTCTCTTCAATGTTGGAGTCCATGGAATCTTCTATAGATTACATGTCCTTCTTTCCTGAAGGCTCCAAGTTTTTCCTGTTGTCATAGGAACATAAATGTAGATGGACAACCAAAGATATTCAAGGCTTCTTTTCAAAGAAGACTTCTTCTAGAATCAAACTGAGCACGTGTTGCTTATCATGGTTTTTACTTCCAATGAAGAACATGGATAGATACTTCATAATCTTTATAGATTCTTCTTCAATGGATCATATTGTTGGGGATTATCTCCCTCCTAATCCAAACTTCATGCCTGAATGAGAAATATGCATCATCTTCTTTTGGAATTATGTGATTAGATCCCTCCATTTGAGAGAGTCCATGCTTTCGTCAGTTGCATCTCTCTTTTCTTTCTACAAAGTGTCACAAGCTTGTTCTAGTTTCCTTTTGATTCTTGACTTCCTTCGAGTATGACTCCTCTAAGTCTATTTAAGTTTGTTTCTATATATTATGATTGCTTCCCATCTAGAATTTGTGTCATCCTTATAAAATTATTTTATGACAGCTTCCATAAGGATTGCTCATCAAACATATTTCACAAGGGTACCTTCCTGGAACAAGAAAAACAAGAGAAAAAAAAGAAATATCTATCTAGAGGAGATGTTAGTTCATCTTGTAAAAAAGTACAATAAGCATCTATATCAATAGTATTCATATGAAATCAATTATCCATTGCACCTAGCAATAATCGAATCTTTCAAAGATTGCTTTCATAGTTTGTAATGTAGCAACTATCACCCTTGATATATATAAATTTTAACAATTTAATCAAACTTGGAACCTGAAGCCTCACTTGTTATGGAGGGAGCACTTGTTCTTTTGAATGCACTGAATCCAAGATTATAGCTTGGACAAGGTCTCTAGTACTTTCCCTGCAAAAACACTCATGTTTTGCTAAATTATATAACTTAGATAGCATATACAAGTGCCTACCTTTGAAACCTTGTAGCATTGTCTAGCTTGTCTTCCAATCTGAAACTAGATACGATCTTGACTAGAAGAGATTAGAAACTCAATCAGAATATTCAATGATTAGAACAAGCTAGAAAATCTAAACTTTCAACTTTGACCACAAAATCAATTTGACCAGAAGTCAACCTTGACTTTGACCAGTCAACCTTTGACTTTGACTTTGACCAAAGATTCAAACCTGAATATTTTGTTAGTTGGGAGTACCAAGAGGTGTGTTAGGATAGGGTGTACTAGGATGTCAAGGAATTAGGTCAAACTTTTCATCATAAGTGCCCGAACACAAGGGTTAGGGTTTGTTGCAGCTGAAAAATCAGAAAACCTAGCTGCACTTGTAACTGGTGCCATAACGAGCTTAATAAATAATTTCCCAATCTATCTTCTAGTGGTTAGACTTTTTGAATATAGTGTAGGCCCATAACCTTTTATAAAATAAAGATATGTGCTCATTTTTCCATAGACAATATAGAAATATTGTCACCCAACCATAGGCACAAAGGCCACCCCCGAGCACCTTAACCTTGACAGACAATAATTTCAGAAATAGAAAAATAACCAACCAAGGTAGCGCATCTTTCTCCAAGGCTAGCGCACCAAACAAGAATAACCAAAGACTAAGAAGAAAGTCCAAACCATAACCAAGAGAAAGTCCTACCAAAAGCCAAAATCCCAATTGTAGCAGCTACAACTGCACTCCAGGGATGATTTTAGGGGCTAACTTTCGCTCATGGGCTAATTTTCCATGTTTTTTCTCAAAAAAAAGATTCGTTATTCTAAAAATGATTCGCCCAAATTCTATAGGATAAAATCATTTAACCTTAAAAATCGCCAAAATTTTATACAAACTATATAAAATCCTTAGAATTTCGAATATTTTTACAAAAATATTGCCAACATTTTATAGTTGGCATATGAAGAATTAGTAATATTCTCCAAGGTTTCTACATTTTAAAATAAATTTCCATCCTTAAAATCATCCTTGTTTCACTCCCTCTCCAAACTTGTGCACCACTAGTCTTATGCAGTTGTGAGAGTAAGAGTGACAAATTAGTTCTAGCACCCTCTATTTATACTGCTCTATCTCACTTGACTGGGCCGACTTCTCTTTCTGGAGGCTAATAACTCAATATTAAATATTCTCTTGAGTTGACTTGTCTTCTAGGGTTATAATCCAATATTTTAGGGTTTCTCTTGCTTCCCGTAATATTCTAGTCTTGTCAAAGTTTACACATGGAGGTTAATACCTCCCGCAACTACCATAATATCAATAATAGGTACCCATGTTGTTCTTACATATATGTGCATTTAATGCATCATAGGAGCTAGATTAGAAGGTCGAGAGTTGACTCAAAGCGAGACAACTAAAATCTATGGAAGATTAATAAACCATAATATATTTTCTTTTGTGTTTTCATTATATTTTAAAATAATAGAGCAATGACTACCAATAAGGAATGCAAGGTGAAATAGAGTGAGGTAGAGTGAACAATTTCTTCTAAATAAAAAGATGGATTATGCATGCTTATAGGAACAAAATATGAATGGAATGGATGAATATAAGGAAGATAACTCGCACATAGATCCAAACTAACATTCAATATTGGAAGTATTAATAGTAGTGAAAAACCAAAGAAATGAAAGAGAGGTTCCTTCGTACTTTTTTTTTCTTGTTTGTCATATCGTCCAATAAATGTCTTCTACTTTCCCTACACCAATTCTCAAAACTATTTTTTAAAGTGATATAACTTATCCCTACATGAGTGTATGCAAATAAAAAATACTCAATCCAGAAAAGAAAACCACTTGCAAAAGGAAACTCTCCAAATTCTTGGTTCCTTCTCCCTTTTACAATGGAATCCTCATTTAGCAGTGCTTTCGTCCTTGAATATTTTATCACTTCTCCAACAATGGAACCAAAATATGGTGAGCCAAATAATTACGACTATTAAATTCCTAACTTGCACTTAAATTATCAACTAGGGAGCATAAACTTGTGAAGTGTTGTGCACAAGCAATGCAACTTTCAAGACTTTAAGTGTTGTTGAATGAAATTTGTATTTTTGGTCCTATGTGTTGATAACCTAAATGATGTTTCTAATACATAGGCTAAAGACATGGACATTCTATAGCACAAGTTTCCTTAGGTAGATCTTTCCCATTTGGTACTTTGACTCACTAGTGTGGAATGCCTTTACCTTCTAGGAATTGAAATACAATTGCCAAAAAGTAAATATAATATAATCGAAGGAAGAAAATTTATTCCTCAACCAACCATGAGATTAATATGTTGAAAGAGGAATCATACATCATTCAAAGAAGAAAATCTATTCTATGGAAAGCAAGAAATACATTCTACAGTGCATTGTTCACACCAACACATTGATTCATCAACCAACCACATGGTTGTGGCATGCTCGAAGAGGAATTCACAAGTAACTAAAATTTCATAATAAATACACAATGAATTCTTCATCTATATAACATGCTCTTGAAGAATCCATGGATTCATTAACAAATGTTGTTGTAGAATAAAAGAAAATAACAAATAATACACAATGAAACACCAAACGAAAGATACAACCATCAAATAAATAAATGATAATAAATCTAATCTATGGGTAGAGAGGATACAACCACTAGTTTCTTTCTTAAGAGTGAGCCATTAATATGAAGAAAACAAGGTGTTGAATCCCTCAAAACAAATTCTTATTTACAACAAACCAATGGAAATAATAAATCAAATCTCACATTAACTAATAAATTCAAAATAAAATGTTGATGGAAAGGGAAATACTCTCATTGCTTGATGGTTTGATTGATAATATATCCTAGGCTACAAAACTTAATTTAAATACAAATATGAGCCTAGCAATCTCTTGGAATAGACTCCAAAAATTTGTGGCTCTCTCCAATAGAATTCCTACAAATCAATATGTTTCTAGTCATTATGAATAATCTAAGAAGTGGCCAATTTACTTGAGTTCATGGGACCTTCACTCAATGAACCAATGACATATAAATTTCATTTGTGGGATATCAAAGCATACCCCTAATTTCTTTAGATACTGAAAAATACATACCAATTTGTTTTGTTGAACCCCCTTCTGAATACATCTATCCAATTAAAAAAACTTTAGTTTTACTAGATATTGTAGGTATCCATCTTTTTCATGGCATTTTTAATACACCTTTTTATATTTCTAGCCCTATTAATTAGAAAGGACAAAACTCTTATAAGCCTGCAAACCACAAAATAATCCAAAAATAAGTAAACGAGTGTATTGACATCCCAACATAAAAATATGCCACTATAGTAAGATAGCCTAGATTTTAAGGGCTTGGTGTTATACTAATTTCACTTGTCTCTTAAATCTAATACATGGTCATGCATTCGTTGAGGAAGGGGTTTATGTATATGGATTTCTATTTGTATACCTAGAAAGGTGAGTCACCTCAGGCCATAACTCTTTGTCCCTTAGATCTATGATCTCATGGGCATTTAAATTTTCTTTATCTATCTATCTATTAAGATTGTCTTTGCAATAACCCATTATTATTTTCTTATCATTCAAATTGAAAGGCACTTTTATGAGAGATGTCAGAGATTGTGACTCAGGGCTCAATCTCAAACTCTCATTGTTCCTCATAGAAGCTAGGAAGATAAAAAAAAAAAAAAGGAGCATTAAAAATGCCATGAAAAAATGTATACCTACAATATCTAGTAAAATTAGGGATCATTTTAATTAGATAGATGTATTGGGAGGGTGTTCAACAAAGGATTTTGGTAGATATTTTTCAATATCTAGTGAAATTAGGGGTATTCTTTAATATCTCACAAATGAATGTGCTATGTTGTGGTTTCACTAAGTGAATCCCCCATGCACATTCCCTTAATTGATGTTAGATGTGCTTACATGGAATGTAAAACCATGATTAGGTATTCATATTATAAACATTAATTTCTCAAGTTGGGAAATGATAAGCTCCATACTATTTTTTCTCACACATTTCTAGTATGAACACTAAACAATAACCAACATGGGCTTAAAAGAGGTTGGGCTAGAGACTCTAAGGCTTAGCTTAACTATTGGAATATAAAAGAAAGTAATCAAATTACTAATATTGACAATATTAAATCTTATATCCCTATGAAGTTTAAAGAGAGGACACAATGCAATCATTAATTAAAGGAAGTTGAAACACTATAAAAATTGCATAAGTCCTAATTTGATTGATTAAACTATTTGTCCAACATTATGAGTTGAAAGAATAAAATGAATATTGACAAAATTGGGAACAATGCTCATGGCTTCCGTAGTGAAACCAATCATTGAACTTACCAAAAATATATTGAGATGAAATACAAATTTATAAAGTTTTAGATACAAAGATAGTTGAGAATGAACACCATTTAATTTTAACTTGCTCTAGTTAAGACATAACTTTATGAAATTGCATAGCTTAATTATTATTCAAAACCTCCTAACTTATGAATATCTAATGACCTTGGTACTTTCATTTTCACCATGGTCAAACATAGAAATAGAAATGACATTCTAAATAATACTTAATCTAATTTCTTTTATTTATTTCATAATTTTTATTAATTTTAGTGAATGATAAATATCATCATTAATATATTATGATGATGCTTATGGTTGTTATTGTCCACTAAGACTAATTTTAGTCTATTGAACCTTGAGAAAAATGGTAAGGAATTAATTGGTTTTCTTTAAAAATGTATTTATATACTTGCAAAGAATGAAGAGAAGTTTTTTTAAATCTCCGTAGTTTTGATTAGTTAGCAAGTTAGGAAGTTTGGTATTGTTACAAATAATTTTGAAATTGATGTTTAATGTGGTTATATGCTCGATATTCTAAAATAAAGTGTTTTTCATCGTCCACCTTCCAAGTATCATAAAGATTAAAAATTCTTTCATCCCATGTCATTTTAGGAGTTGTCCAACCACTTGTTTCACTATAAAGCTCATGAGAGTTCATTTTTATGTTAGTAATGTTGATTTTCTTCTCTATGTTTACTATAAAACAAAAATACTTTTGATCTCTATACTATTTAATGACCTCTTTATATCATCTTAATTTGCACTTATCTTCTAACTCTTTATTGTTAACGAATCCTCCAGCAGCTGTTATGTATTCTAGCGATTATCGTTGCTTAACTATTCACCCAACTGCCTAACTGTCCGCATATGCATATAAACAGAGCATCCGAGTTTTTAATAAAATAAGAGTTTATTTCCTCCAATTTGATCTCTGCGTTCTGTGTTAACTGTGGAGTTTTATTTGGCCTGTGTACAGTGGTATCAGAGCCACGTTTTTTTTAAACACATTTTTTAAACTCCATGCTATTTTGTGTGCCTGCGTGAGAGGGACAGCGAGTGCGCATGAAGCATTGGCGAAGCAGCTCCAGATTCAAGAGGAGCAGCCTGTTAAAATTGTTGTTTGCTGGTCCTTTTTGTTCCATGCTAGTTTGTGCATGAAGGGTCTCATTGCAAGGGAGATCGCAGTGGTTTGTACTGAGCAGTCTACAGAGCAGCCAAGGTCGAAGGTGTTGTGAGATTTGTTTTTTTTCATTGTGCAAGTGGAATTTCATTTACATAGATCAGTTTACAATGCATTCATTAGTATCAATTGTGGGAGTAGTGCTCTCCGGACAAGAAAATTACCAAGAATGGTTTCGAAAAATAAAAAATATTCTTATTTTTAATAATTTATGGGAGGAAATTTGTGAAGGCAAGGATGACAATGACCCAGAGAAACCTACAGATGCCAGACAACTTGCAATTTGGAAGAGTAAAGATAAAAAGGCACATGCTTTAATTTCTGCCTCAGTCACTGAAGAGGTAAGCAGACATATTCTTTCCAGCACCACAACATTTAAAGCATTAGAGAAATTAAAAGATCTTTATGACGCCCATTCAGAGCTGGAAATTATGCAATTGTTGATGAAGTTGTTTAATCTGGAACTGAAAGATAATAATCCCATGAAGTTAACTTTCAAAATTAAAGATCTTTTTCAGGATATTGACTCAACTGGTGTCAAAGTTGATTTACAACTCACATCATTTATTAAATCCCTATATCCTACCTATTCGCACTACTTAGAGTCTCTTCAAGCTAGTGGACAGATGAAAGCCATGACTTTTGATAAACTTGTAGACAAAATCGTTGAAAGAGAAAAAGCTTTTGGGAAGAAGGAATATTTTTCCACTTCCACAGTTGAGACTTTGTGTCTTTCACAGAAAGAGCAGAAACCTAGAGGAGAGTCTGCTAGATTTAACAATAGTAACAGAGGTCGTGGTAGGAGACCATTGGGAGGCAGGGGGGGTCATTATCATTAAGGAGACAGACAACAAGATGATAGACAACAAAAACATTTTCATAATGATAAACAATCTCTTAAGTGCTATAGGTGTGTTAAACTGGGTCATACCTCTTCTCATTATCGTGCTCCTTGGGAAAGGATTAGTGAGAAGAAAGAGAAACAACCTCTAGACAAAGGAAAACCACCTAAATCTGCCAACTATATTGTTGCACATTGTAATCTTAGTATCAATGAAGTTTTTAACACTTCTTTTACTTCTTGGGAAGACACTTGGATTTTAGATACTAGAGCCACTTGCCATATGACCTTCAGAAGAGATTTTTTTGAGACATTCAGTAATCACATTGATGGAATAGTTTATTTTGTTGATAAGACCCAGTTAAAGCCTTCAGGAATTGGATCTATTCGACTTCACCTACCAGGACTTGCTGATTATATTTCGCATGATGTTCTTTATATTCCTCAATTAAAAAGAAATCTAATGTCTCTCATACATATTAGGCAGCAAGGACATTCTATACATATGTTTGATGGTATAATTTAAATAAGAAAATCATTTGGTCAGGTGATTGTTATGACCGGTGTTGAAGAAGACAAACTTTTAAAACTTAAAGGGACATCCTCTTTTCAATCTAATTCAGCTCGTTTGGCTCATCATAGTGATACTTTTTCTTCCAACTTGTTGTGGCATGCTCGTTTTGGTCATATTAATTATGATAGTATCTGTATTATGAAACAACAATGTATTCAAGGGCTTCCTACTATTCCAAGAAAGATTTCTCCATGTAATGCTTGTATTTTAGGCAAGCATTGTAAACAACCTTTTTATGGATCTACTTCCCGAGCTTCCAGGAATTTAGGTCTCATACATTCTGATTTATGTTGGCCCATGAATGTTCAATCTGCAAATGGTAATAAATATTTACTAACTTTTATTGATGACTACACCAGGATGTGTTGGGTTTATTTTTTGAAAGAGAAATCTCAGGCTTTTGCAACTTTTAAGAATTTTCATTTATGGATTACAAATGAAACTCAACTTAATATTGACACTCTACAATTGGATAATGGTGGTGAATACACCTCTAATGAATTTGAAAAGTACTTACAAGATAATGGTATTAAACATCAGACCATTGTTCCTTATACTCCACAACATAACGATGTAGCAGAGCGCATGAACAAAACTTTGCTTAATATGGTAAGGTCAATGATGTTTTTTCAGAATGTCAGGTTGATGTTTTGGGGAGAAGCAGTACTTTGTGCCATTTATATTCGCAATCGATGTCCTTCTACTGCCATCAATAATAAGTCCCCTTATGAATTATGGTATAATCGTCTTCATGTTGTTCAACATTTCAGAGTTTTTGGTTCTCCATGTTATGCTTTAATTCCTTAACAACAACGCGACAAATTGGGTGCAAGAAGTCACAAATGTTATTTCTTGGGGTATTCTAATACCTCCATAGCTTATCGATTGTATGATGAGGAAAACAAGAAATTTGTTGTTACAAGAGATGTTGTTTTTCTCGAATTTTCTAAAGATGCTTCTACTATTGATAGGCAACTCAATCATTTGGATAGATTATCTTCCAAGAAATTTTATTATGAATTGGATAATGATCCTCCACATCCTGAAGGGGGGATTCATATTCTAGACCATTCTGTGGATTTTCCTTCAACAACACTAGAGAATGAGACCACATCAAAGAATGAAGAAAACTTAGTTGATAGCAATGTTTTTGATGATAATAATGTTTCTGTAGAAGAACAATTGGTTGATAATAATGTTCCTACTAAAGAAAAATTGGAGGAAAGTAATGGTCATGAAGAACCTATTTCAAAGACTCTTGAAACTGAGCAATCATTGCAGCAATCAGTACGCGGATCAACACGAACCAAGAGAATGCTAAAAAGGTATGGTGAATTTGAGTTAAACTTTTATGTTGTTAATGAACCTACTACTTTTGAAGAAGCCACTAATTGTAATGAATGGAAAGATGCAATGCAAAAAGAGTATGATGCTCTTATTAAAAATGGCACTTGGAGGTTGGTGGATCCTCCTATTGGC
>SNQJ01S0151777.1:0-18437 GCA_010110895.2 Picea sitchensis
TGAAAAGTCATGGACTCTAAAATACTTCTTTAGTCCAAGCAGCCAGGCCTCTGCTTCCTCTCCCTTCTTTATTTCACCATCGAAGGAGGGTTGTTTGGATTTTCTGAATTCTTTGAACTTATGACCTTTGAAAGGCTTTTGCTTCTTCTGCTTCTTTCAGGAATAGGAACTGGTTCTACTGCTAGAAGAGCCCTCCGAATTGCCAGCTTCCTTCTTAGAGGAATCATCCGACGCTTGTCCTTTACCTCTGGGGTGGACCTTTTTCGAGGTGCTCCTCTCAGTGTGGCCACTGATATGACCATGTTTCTGAGTTTTAGGTTCATGCTGCATTTGTATTTGTAGATCGGATAAACTCTGCAGTAAAATTGCGTTAATTTCTGTTTGCTTTTCTTGTTCTTTCATTATCCTTTCATTGTTAGCCTTACATATTTGTAACTCGACCATGAGGCTCCTCACAGTCTCGGCTAGATTTGGAGGGGTCCCTACTACCCTCCTTTCGTTAGACTCTTTGTCTCCATTGTGGGAGCCTTCCCCCACTTCATGGTGAGTCACCATACTATGCGTTGATAATTTCCCGCAGTTGATCTTTCGCTTGTGTGCAAAAGGAAAAACGCTGGTTGTTAATCAATATTTATATTTATTTATAACCAGTACATAATTCATATTTTCACATGTAAACACATAATTCTTAACTTCATCTTTTGATTAGGAAGGTTAAGACAGGGGGGTTACTCCTTTTAGGAATGTTCAGAACGAATCTTCTATGCAACTCGTTCATGAGCCCAAGCAGGCCAAGTGTTGTAACCATGCTCTGATACCAATTTTGTAACACACCCACTATGGCATAATAAAATTTTCGGCCTTTTTCTTCTTTCCTCCGAGGAGCATAGTTCCCTGAATCCCTATGGGGCCTGATATAGACCCTGCCATCCCCTTATCCGCACTCCTATGATCGGTGGTTATGGCCACAGGCCTTATCGGAGGGTACTCATCGACTTTCGCGATACGAGAAATCGAGGTATAGGTATTCCTTTGTTCATTTTGGGGTTTCATCCCTCAAAATTTTGCGGCTAGCGAATATAAGGAACACTGACCTTTGAGAATCCCAAACACCGAAAAACCGAAATGCCAAAACCACGTGTGCTAATCCATTTTGGGACTTCACCTATCGGGATTTCACGATATGCGAGGACAAGACATTTTCCTCTAGATGTCTCGACTGCCGAAACATCGAAACATTAATTCTAGTGGCCCTATACACATTTTCAAAGTTTCATACTTCGGGGTTTCGCAAGTCGGGAGTTCGAGGGATGCGATGACAGGAGGTCTCACATCGGGATCTTCTGGGAGCCAAACTCCGAAACACTACCTCTAAACATGCTTCATTATTTCAGGGTTCCTCCATCGGGATTTTGGGACATGCGACGACAGGAGGTCTCGCACCTGGGTTTCCCAGGAGCTGAAATTGTGAAAACTCATAAATTACCCACACACTAGCATTTCGGGATTTCGCAGGTCGGAATTTTGAGACTTGCAAGTGCCAGGAAAATACGCCCTTCGGTATTCCGGGTATCAAAATGCCGAAATATCGTAACATACATGCGTATTATCCTTTCAGGATTTCACCCATCGGGATTTCGGGACTTGCGAGCACAAGGGGATACGCACTTAGGTATTATGGGTACCAAAGTGCCGAAATATCCTATCTCATCCAAGTCCTAAACTATTTTGGGGTTTTGGTTGTCGGGATTTCGTGACTCGCGAGGTCCAGGGTTCTTGCCTTTTGATTTCCTAGGTGCCGAAATGCTGAAACGCTTACTAGCAGCCACGCATCCTTATAAATGGACGATCTAGGTACTCCCATGAACCTTTGGATCTACGGTCCCGATTTCTTCTCTACTCACGAAGATAAAATAAAAGGGTTGAGGCATTTAACACCCTCATTTCTTCCTCTAATCTAATGGTCATGACTGACCTTAGATTTTTTGACAGGATCTCGTTCGTCAATCGATACTTATCCACACTTTAAACTATTTCAGGATTTTGGTTGTCGGGGTTTTGCGACTCGCGATGACCAGGGTTCTTGTCCTTTGATTCCCGAGTGCCAAAATGTCGAACCGCTTACCGACTGCCACGTGCCCTTATAAAAGGACGATCTAGGTACTCCCACAAACCTTTGGATCTACGGTCCTGATTTCTTCTCTACTCACGAAGATAAAAGAAAAGGGTTGAGGCATTTAACGCCCTCGTTTCTTCCTCCAATCTAACGGTCACGACTGACCTTAGATCTTCCGATAGGATCTCGTCTGTCAATCGATACTTATCCACACTTCAAACTATTTCAGGATTTTGGTTGTCCAGGTTTTGCGACTCGAGATGACCAGGATTCTTGCCCTTGGTTACTCCGGGTACCAAAATGACGAAAAGTTGGGATCTATGAGGACGATTCTTCCTCGTGCAAGAGTTTAAAGCTTAAGCTAACATCCTCCTTTCGATCCTCGGGTAATTCACACCAGGTTTTGAAGACCAGACTGGGAGGTCCTCTTGAAGGTAAGGAAGTGGTCTTGACATAACACATACGTGGTCTTTAAAATAAAGACATGCAGCCATCATTTCTGATCAAAACACCATGCAGACAGTCTTATATTGAAACCATTCATAATTACACAGGCTATGAACATACATGTTAGCATATAAATTTCAAGATACAAGATATAAATCTTATCATAAAAACACCAGGTGATGCAACTGCTGAGAGGGGTGCTCGTTTCCACCCAACCATAGGCTCAACGACTACCGACGGATTTACCACTAGCCACCCCCGAGCTAAGACCACGATGCTGTGAGACTATGTCTCAGTTTTCCAGTGACCGAGAATGAAGGTTACTCTCCTTCTTCTTTTCTATCACTCACTCTGTATTTTTCCAAAGTTCTCCTCTTCCTCTTTTTCCCTCACGTCCCCTTGATCACACACTCTTCCTGCCTTTTTCTCCTTTCGGCGAGGTTGCGTGTGGCACAAACTTCCTTGTGGTGGTCAGGTCTGAGGACTCTATGGATGGGTGGTTCACCCCCATCCCTCATTACTCATGAGGATCCCTTTACCTACCAACCTGGCGAGTCATTTAATTCAGCTCCAGTGAGCCGCTCTTGGTTCTCCGGGCTAGTGAAGTCCAAATACGGTATTGGTTTCAGTGGAATTTAACACCACCTTTCCAGGTGCCTTCCACCACCTTTCTTCAGCCATCGTGGTCTCTTTTTTCAGCACATCCCCCCCTCTCAGCAGTCCTATAATATATATTCATAATATTATTCACATCCATCGACCTTTTTCACAAGGTCCCTTCACAACACACATTCACATTTTTTAGTTTGCCACAATACTTGGCCAGTATAGTTATTTTTACAGACTGGGGGAAACAAGGTGTTACACAGTGCTTGTCGAACTCGTTGCAAGATGACTCTGTACAGTTATGTTTGTTTCAACGCACTCTTATCGAGAGTGCCGTGAAATGGTACATCGAGCTCGACTGCTCAAGATACTCTTGCTTTAGTGATGATTTTCCTAAACTATTTCCAACTACAGATGAGATACGATGCCGACACCTAATTTTTGGCCAACTTTGAGCAAACAAAGGCCAATCATATCTCGGATCACATTTGAGAATAGAAACGTCAAAAGAGTTTGATAAAAGTACCGGTCCCATCAACTTTCCTGTTGGAGTGGTTCCTTAAGTATTTGGTACCTCATTTATCCAAGGACATTGAAATGTTAGGAGTGTTTTTAGAGGAAGAGGCGATAATGAGAGCGCAACATCTTGAACTGATATACGCTCAGTCTCGTTTACTCTATGATTTTTTTCCAGATGCGCCACAGTCCATCCTTGACAAGGCCAGACACAATTCTGGACTACATGCCGATGGTATAGTTGGTTCAGCAAAAGCAAGGCCCACTGATCAACTGTCAAATCAATTGCAACAATTTTCGATACAACAAACAATGGCCAGCCAAACCTTCGGTTCGGCTGCTCCTCCTACCCAAACGTCGGACATACACAGTCTGCAGTTGACGAAATTGAAGGCCAACTAGCATCCTAGCGAAAAGAAGAAACAATGAAACAAGAAGGGTATGGGGGATAAGAAATCCACCAAAAATGTTTGTGGGGGAAACACAGAGAAGAAAAAGTTGAAGTATCTATGTAACCATGTCACGGAAGACCACCCGACTCACCTGTGCCCTAGACTTGTGGAGGCCTAGAAGTTATTGGCACAGTAGAAGCCTCATGTGTTAACAAACCCATTTCCTCATGGGAAAAATTTGACTCAAGCCTCTTCGAGCGTGGATGGGGGCAGTCAGGGACCCTCTCCATCTACTAGTAATCCCTCGGCCACAAAATTTTATATGTTGAAAGGTGACGCTCACATAGAAACTAGGGCACACGATTACGGAATACCAAAAATTGCTGAAAATGGTAAGGAAGCTGTAAACCCGTCTGTTCCTCTCCAGATTGAGAAGACGATGGGAGAAACTATGACACGCATCTTGTAAGGGGAGTTCAAGAAAGCTTCGCATAATCCGAACATGAGGACCACCCAAAACTACTCTGTGGTGGAGGATTTGTCACAAACCCCTTGCGTGATGTCTACTTTGGAGGTCCTCCAGATCTACCCTTCGCAGAGAAAGGCTTTGTTAGCTGACTTAGGATCTGTTGAGACCTGTAATATGGGAACAATCATGCTTGATATGATCGACTTGAAACCTCGTCTCCCATACCACGTTGCGTTGAATATAGTAGCGGCTTACACCATGAAAATTTTTACCTGGAATATTTTTTGCACGATGGTTGATGAAGGTGCCTCGGCATGCGTGATGTCGTTGGCATGTTGGAAGGCCATTAGCCAACCCATTTTGTCTTCGTCAGCTACTCTACTTAATTATTTCGATGGTCATTCTTTCATACCACATGGTATCATCCCTTCTTTCCCCGTACAGTTAGGAGGGAAGATTGTGTGTGTTGAAGTTGAAGTGGTCGATGGGCCTCTCGACTACAACCTTTTGTTAGGAAGGATTTGGACCTATGCTATGCATGCAGTGGGTTCCACATTTTTCCGGGTCTTGTTGTTTCCACATGAGGGTCGAATCGTGTCCATTGATCAATTGTCCTTCTCTTGTCTTGACCCTTCATTGGGGGCATCCACGGTCCCGATGATTGATAACCCTCAACCCGACGTCGTCAACATAGGGGTTGGTTTGTTCCCACCTTTGATGGGTACCTTCGATTACCCACCTCCTTCTAGCGATGTCAAGTACATATCGGCTATCCCCAACCAACCTAAGCTTGAAATATTTCAAGTGTCGTTGTTTTGTACGACTTACTTTAGCAATCCATGGACTCTTCCTTCCCCATCGGCTTCGATGGAAGGGATAGGGAATCCTGGCATGTCCATGCCCTTGTCCGCGACAGAATTTGCGTACAGTATTGTCTAGAAAGCTTCGGTCAACCTCGATCCAACTCCAACATAGGAGTTAGATCCAGTTCTCTAGCCTCTTTGCGCTCAAGTTTCCCTCGCCACTACCAATTATTTAGACTTGGTATTTCCCTCTGACGAGGTGATTATAGAGGCAATGACTGGTCTAGATAGACCATGGGATGATCTCCATCACAGATCGTATTTCCTCCTAGAGTTAAGAAGAATAGAGGGAGGAGAATTCATGTTGACTATGAATGGATATAGGTCTTTTCCTATTAATCCTTAGTCTATGCATGCAGTTTATGCCGAGGGTAATATGGAAACCATCACTGAAATGATACCTATCGACATATCCAAAACCCCTCGCGTCATGGAGAATGTCTTCGTCGGAGTGGACTGTTGAGTTCTCCCTTGAGGAGATTCGAATCTACACAGATTTATTTAAAGAATTTCACAACGTTTTTACCTGTTCTTATGAGGAAATGCCAGACATTGATCCAAGAATTGTCGAACATGAGATAACGACTTATCCTCACGCCAAGATGGTCCAACAAAATCTTCATCTGGTGAATCCTCGGAAAGGGACAACTATTAAGGCTTAAGTAGAAAAAATTCTCAAAACCAGTTTCATCTACCCCGTTCAGTTGAATCAATGGGTGTCAAATCTCGTTTTGGTCAACAAAAAGTAGGGAACAATTCACGTGTGTATGGACTTCTGTGATTTGAACAAGGCTTGTCCAAAGGATAATTTCCCCACCCCATTCATTGATCAGATTGTTGATGAATGTGCAGGCTGTGAGGTATTTTATTTCATGGATGGTTTTTCAGGATACAACCAGATACAGATCAAACCCGAGGACCAACATAAAACAAAGTTTATCTGTCCGTGGGACACATTTTCTTATCGTAAGATGCCTTTTGGCCTAAATAATGTTGGAGCCACTTTTCAGCAGGCCATGTCTTTTTCTTTCCATGACCTTAGACATATAGTCGAGGCTTATCTCGATGATTTAGCATCATGATCTCGCAAGAGAGTTGGTCATCCCATGCACCTCTGACTAATATTTGAACGATGTTGCTACTATCGGATTCACTTGAATCCTAACAAGTGCAGTTTCTGCGTGACGTCGGGTCATCTTCTAGGTTTCATAGTTTAGACAATAGGGATCATGGTCAATCCTCTAAAGGTTGAGGCAATAGTTCAGTTTCCTCCCCTGTGCACAGTCCCTCAGCTTCAATGCTTACAGGGAAAATAAAACTTTATTCGACATTTTATCGCAAACTATGCCGAGATCACTAAAGGGTTCATGCATTTACTGAAGAAGGGAGTCCCTTTCTGTTGGAACAAATCCACTCAATGCTCTTTCAAGGCGTTGAAACACGCCCTTACGTCTGCCCCTCTGCTTCAACCACCTAATTATAATAAATATTTCTTATTGTACTTGGTCGCTGCAGAGTTGACCATTGGTATGGTCTTGGTTCAAGAGGACGATCTGCTCAAAGAGCATGTGATTTATTACCTGAGCCAAGGCCTGGTTGGACTAGAACTCAACTACTCCCACATTGAGAAGCTTATGTTGGCAGCAGTACATGTTGTCCAGTGGTTCCGTCATTATATCTTTCTTCGAAAGACCACCGTCGTTGCCGTTGTGAATCCATTTTAATATGTGTTGACACATCGTGTCATTGGTGGAAATATCAGTTGATGGATTTTTATCCTCTAGGAATTTGACTTGGATTTTGTTTCCGCAAAATCCAAAAAGTCACCGTCTTTGTGGAACTTATCTCGGAACTTCCGGTCGAATCAGGTGATGTTACGCCCGAAGAATCGTCGATTAAAGGAGTTATTTTTCTGATTTCATCTTCGGACCCCTGGTATGGAGATATAATAGTCTATCTCTAGACTTTAAAGTGCCCCACCTCTGCTTCTCGCGATGAGCGTCGACGTATACACCATCAGGAAAAAAAATATCTCATACTCGATGACACTTTGTATCTTGGAGGTGTAGATTGCATCCTTCATCGATGCCTCACTCATGAAGAAGCATAACTCATTCTTAATGAATGCCAGACTGGAGCAAGTGGTGGTCATTTGTATGGGTTGGAAATAACCCAAAAAATTCTACGAGCCGATTAATTTTGGCCAACGTTAATCAAAGATTGCGTTTAATCAGTCAAGAAGTGCCACCCATGTCAGATCTTCTCTCGGAAGATGAGGGCACACCCCTCTCCCATGTTTCCCATCATTACTGTTGGTCCCTTCACCAAGTGGGGGATTTATTTTACTACATGCCACCCCCCTTCAGTCAGGAGGCACCGTTATGTCATCGTAGCAGTAGACTACTTCAAAAAGTGGGTCGAAGCTATGTCAGCATTCAATAATGATGGAGAGACAACATCTCTCTTTTTTTTAACCAGATAATAGCAAGGTTTGGCATCCTGAAGGAGATCGTCACTGACCATGGTAGTCACTTTCAGAATAAAATGATGTTTGAGATAACATCAAATATTGGGTTGAGGAAAGAGCATTCATCACCCTACTACCCATAAGCGAATGGTTAGGTGGAAGCTGTGAATAAGTCTCTCAAGACTATTCTACAGTGAACGATCACTTATTCCAATTCAAAGTGGAATTTGATGTTGTACTCGACATTGTGGGCCTACCAAACGTCTGTAAAGACTGCCACTGGTTTCTCACCTTTTCAACTCATTTACGGGCTGGTAGTATTCTTGCCTATAGAGTGCCAGATCCCATCTCTAAAGTTGGTAGTACAGTTATTGCCAGAAACTTCACTGCTTGAGGAACACTTATTATATCTCAAAAATCTCGATGAGAAACGTCATGACGCAGCCTTGGCCAACGAGGCTCACAAGCAATGATTCAAGTGTCAGTATGATCGGTCCATCCGTCCTCAGATTTTCTCTGAAGGCGACCTTGTCCTTGTCTATGACCAAGATAAGGATCCCTTGGGGGCATGCAATTTCAAACCTATGTGGTTCAAACCTTTCATTGTGAAGGAGGTATTAAAGAAGGGTGCTTATCATCTGGTTGACTTTGAGGGAAATGCTTTGGCGGAGCCTAGAAATGGGCTCTACCTCAAGAAGTATTACTCGTCGGTTGGTCGCCTTGGGTGACTTCTTGTACATATGTATGATTCTTATACAATTAGTTTTTGTCTATTTGTTTTATGGACGTGTCGTTATTAATGTCATCTTTTTCACTGTGGCATATGTCAAGAGAATCAAAGGTGTTCTTTGGGTTTGCGGACAGTGCTAGCCGACACACTCGAAGGCTTGCTTCTGTAGCTCGGGTGATTTTCACGCCTCAAGGCCAGTTGGTATCTTTTGGAGGTATATGTCTAGGTGACGCCACAAACAATGTCGCCAAGTACAATGTAGTGATAACGTTTCTTTGTGATGCTTTGTCACATGGTATATCTCACCTCTGGGTCTACTTAGATGCACAATTGGTTGTGTCCCAGTTAAATGGGGTTTACCACGGTTATGATCCTACCTTACACCTATGATTCCTTAGGGTATGTCTCTTAGAACGTTGCTTTGATTACATTACATATATCCATGTTCCTAGGAGATTAAATCAAATGATAGATACTCTAGCTAATCAAGTATTATATTGGCATATTGCACACACATAAAAAGAAGCACACACATACACATGTACATACATTTGTAAAAATGTGATCCATAAGACATAAAATATGTAAATACACACATATATATCAAAAAGTGTTAGAGCACATCGGTGGGCGCGAACGGCTAAAAAATATAAATCCGGTATACATCGCGGTGCTTATTCCCTAAAAAATATACAAAATAGTGCCCTTGACACATAAGTGGTCCATCCTAGCTAAGCATGGGGCTTTTTGGCCCTACCATAATGAACAATGTTGTTTTCCAAACGCCGGAAGAGTTGGACCTAGGTCCAAGTGAGCACGATGAGGTTCCGCTCCACCCATCTCAAAACTCTCTTAGCCTCTCCGACTGGAGGTCCCCCTGCTGTTGCTGCTGGTCTGACGACTGTTGCTGGTACTGTATCTGGTCAAGGATGTCACCTGGTCCTCGAGAAGTCTGTCGGACGTACTGGTCCCACATCTGTACATAACATATGCATAGTTTTCAGATACTCTGTTACACATAAAAATGATATATATAAAAGGAAACTAAAAAACAATTAACTTTAAAAATAAACGTACCTATCTCTCCTCGATCCTCTCCAGGAGGTACAGGCATGTTCGGATCCCGAGAAAAGTTGATCCCGACATAGGGGTAGTCCTCTATCGTTGGAATCTGTTGTGCCCACCTACACATTGCTGGGAAGGAGGCCACATGCCCCCATACTGTCTCTCATGGAATCATGCTGGGTACCCTCTCGAAGAAGAAAGAACACAAAATGGTACCAAACCCGAAGTTTTTGTTACTCCACCCTCAACACTCTGTGAGCTGCCTCTTCAAATAGTCGATCATGGTTGTGCTCCAATCAAATACTCGTGCATTCAAGCACTGCACCGCACAATGCATGTGTGCCCGAGAGGCCTTATGTAAGGCCGCAGATCTAATGATCCACCCAATGAGTGAAACTATCACCTTCAATGATAGGTTGGTGATCTTGTGGATGGGCACCTGAGAACCTACTTTCTCAGTGCCAACCCCATAATTCATTCCAATCAGCTCGAAGATGTTGTGAGGCCTAGGGGGAAATTCATGCAAGTTGACTGGTTCCCCTCTCCTTGAGAGGCCAGTCAAGAAGTATATGTCTTCAGTCGTTGGAGTCAACAGCTGCCCCGCGAGCATAAACACCTCAACGTGAGGGTGCCATAATCCACCAAGGCATTCAACAACCTAGGTTGTGCCCTCATGAATGGACACTGGTAGAACTTCCATATCCCACATTGTTTCAATGCGGCAATGGAAACAGGGTCCCCACTGACCAAGATATCAATATCCTTATGCTCCCTCTCTCTCTAGTGGACATACATCCTGTTACATGACAAGTTCACGGGGGGAGTTAGCTCTTGCTTTTTCATTTTTTCTATGTTATTGAGGATGTACACAGGATGTCTTGGAAACAGTCGCGTATGCATGTGGGCAGATTGTTTTCTGCCTGCGGGCATATGCAGGCTATCCTTAGACAACCTGATACACGTAGGGCCGCCCTTTTTTAGGATTGCACGCCCCCCAAAAAAACTAAAAGAAATATATAAAAGAGGTATGGAAATGCAAAAGGGATGAATTTTTACTTACTTGGTCTAAGCGGAAGTTCGTTTTGTCCTCTGAAGCTCCCGGAATCAACTCTTTTAGAAAAGGGGTATTTTTCACTTTTTGGTTAATTCTCAATTTGCAATGGTGAAAATGACCTGTTAGCTTCTATTTATAGAACATTTTGGCCCTTTTTGCCAATTTTTTGAACCCTTTTGTCGTTTTTCTGCCTTGAAAATCATTTAGTGTGGTTCTTGAGTTTCTTATTGGATGTTATGACACACTTTGATTTTAGGTTTGGTGACGTTTTGGGAGATGGATCAATTTTAAAGGTCCTTTGGTAAAAGTCGTTTTTCCAACTTTTTTCATTTAAGTTAGGATTCCACCTCCTCTTTCAGCATCTCATTTTCTTTTCCTCTTTTCCATAGGATCGATCCCACCAAACTGCGGTATGAAACCATCATTGTTGTTTTAGAAGTGTTGTGGTGAGGTGGTAGAGCCTACCTCTACATGGATGCCCTAGGTAGATCCTGGTTGTATTTTGGCGTCCATGCCGTCGTTAATGACTTTAGGCTCGAGAGTCCTTGTTAGTCCTATCCTAATTACCAGATTGAGCCTCATACGTATGATGTGTCATCACTCTTGGCCTCACCCTCGTGACTCCCAAAAACGAGTCTTCTTTAAGCCCTTTTCAGACTCTCTAAACATGAAAATATTTTTGAGAGATCTTGTTGTCCTTCACACTCACCAAACTAAAACTTGAAGGCACATCTGTCCAGCGGTAGTTTACCCCATTTTCATTCTAGATGGTCAATTTTACGAACAAAGGTATACTCTAGGAACTTGAGTTCGCTAGAAGAGTATTTTCAGGTATAAGTTTAACCTTTTTTCGGGCCTGATGGACTAAATTTACGAAAAAGGAACCCCCACAGAGTCCATAGTTAAGCTCTTTTCAGACTCCCTAAAATTGAAAAGATTGTTGGGTGACCTTGTTATTTCACACTCGTTAAACTGGTCTAGAAGACCATCCTCTACAGAGTCCATAGTTAATCTCTTTTTAGACTCCTTAAAATTGAAAAGATTACCGAGTAACTTTGTTCCTTCACACTCGTTAAATTGGTCCAGAAGAACACACCATACAAAGTCCATAGTTAATCTCTTTTCAGACTCTTTAAAATTGAGAATATCATCGAGTGATCTTGTCTGTGTCACACTCGTTAAAAAGGTTCTGAATATACGTCTTTTTGGTGCTAGTTTATCCCTTTTTCAAACCGACTAGAGTATTTTCAAAAAGGGTACCCCAGTGGAGTCTTCTTTTACGTTTTTTTTCTTCAGACTCTCTAAATGTGAAAAAACCACCGAGCTTACCTTCTCTGGGATCATGAAAAATACATTGAAGGAGGTTTCATTGTGTCCTGCTAACCACATTTGCATCTCTGCGTCTTTGGCCTAATGTCGGCTCCATGTTTCTCTCTACTGAACCTTTGAAGCCTGCCTTATATGCAAGCCTCTTAGCACTTTGCCTCTGCAACCTGACACCTTGACCCATGGAGGAATTTTCCCCGAGTCCTTTTCCCTGCACATGTCTCCTTGCTATGAGAATTAGCGTGTTCCTTGCGCTTGGAACTATTATTCTTGCAAAACTCATTCCTCCATTGTAATATAATGTTATTTTATTCTTTTTTCAAGCTCTTAAAAATATTGAAAAAAGACAAAAAAAAAAATATATACCCCAAAAAGAGGATGGGAAATATATTTTCTTTTTTATGGTAGCACAATGAGTCACCCTTAGAGAAATCACATCCTTCTATTTTTTCGTCAAGCTTTGGGATCTAATATGACCTTAGGAAGTTGTTCTCGCTACATAGAGTTGTGTCCTCCTCCATTTGGTTATCCTTCCAAACACATGGAGAGTTTGCGTTGCCTCCTGCATTGTGAACTTTTGTCAATGTCATGCTACCTAAGACTGATCATCTATCGTGTTGTTTTCCAAGGGAATTTTTACCCATCCTGAGTTGGCCTTTCTGTAGTTTTTCTCCTGACCTCATGCCCGACCATCTCGAAAGTCCAATCAAGTTCTTGTTTGAAATCAATGAAGTTCTTTGCTTGATCACTGAGAGCCTCTTGTATTTTACCAACGAGCCTTCGAATACCTCTGGGTAGTGAATTCGTACACTTACGTTACACTCCTACCTAAGTTTTGAAGATCTTGAAGTTGTTGCTCGAGCTCTGAAGGACTCATCTCCAGCCATCAGGCGTCATTTACTTCTTGAAGATGGATACTATACAAGTATATCTTTGATTTTTAGATGTAGATCCGCTGTGTATTGCTTGTGGCTACACTTTATATAGTTATATGACATGGATATTCAGTGTATTTGATTGGAAACCATGATTTATTTTCATCCCGAGCATGGGTATGCCCGCCTCAGAGAGACAATTGTTATTTTGCAGATGGCACCTCCCGAACTCTGGTCCCGGGCTCACTCGCTTCGTACATTGGTGGAGATTTTGTAATGTATTTTGGCCATCAGATTCTCTTCTAACCTGACACATTAGGGGTCATTTGTTATAACCCTAAATTTATCCATACATGCATACCTAGAATTTGGCCCTCTTACCTGCTATTTTTTCCAATCCATCACTGAGTTGCTCTTCTTAAAAACACTATTTTTGAAGATGTACGCGCCTTGCACCATTACTTCCCACGTACACACACTTGTTGCACCACTAAATCCCACATACGTACGCTAGCTGCACCACTACATCCCGCGTATACTCAATAAATTTGCAAAAATCAAAAAGTTGCAAGGAATTCGTTGAGATTACGGGCTATTGGGTAGTTTCTCAACTAATCCACCACCTATAGCCCATCACCCAACCAAATAACCATCATTTTTTCATATAAAAGGAGGTGTTGGGGTCTCATTCCAAAGCCAAGAATAAGAACAGTGAAACTCTACCCATTTCACATCCCCGCCTTTCCCCAAGAATTGCAGCCACCTTGTGAGATTTGCATCAAAATTTCTCATTTTCCCCTTTTTCCTCCATCATAAGCCTATTCCAGTTCCCTATAAGAAGTTTGAGAGGATAAATATACATGGAGGCACAGTTGGAGCTTGGTGAAGAGGAGCCCATACCAGGTTCGTGGAGCAGTCGACGACCTTGTTGTAAGTAAACATTGTGATATCAATAAAAGGAATACTTTTTCTATCCCGAAATATGATGTGTCAAATATCTGTATTTGATTTATGTTTCATGCTAGCATCTAACCCATGATTTATATATGAGATGCATGTTTGTAGTTTCCTATTTATCTGTTTGTGAATGCATTCCAACCTTGGGAGGAGACTTATAGTCAACGGAGCTATCGAACGCGGAGTAAAAGGTAAGTTACCTGATCTTTTCACTTTGTATTTCTTGTATGAATTTGGGGTATATTCAGGGTAGCTAGAAAAGTAGGATAATTTTAGATGGTTAGATCTACCTACATGTTGAACCCTAGTGTAGTCCATAGGGGGGTTTTCCCACTATAGCATAGTGTTCTAGTTGTCACACCAGATGACGATCGACCAATGAAACTCAATTCCCAACTCAGTGAGAAACGGTTGTAGCCACATAGCTTGAATATTTATGTTAAATACCCCTCTGTACTCTACCTCGACTGAAGATAGAACAATAAAAACATTCTTCGTTTCGACCAACAGATAGGCCAAGAACCGAGACTGAGTTCATAACCAGATGTGGACTTGCGATCAATGCTATCGCTAGCCCAGTTAGAATCAATGAACCCGATGAGGTCCAATGTAGAGTTTGTTGAATAGTGAATCCAAAATATGATGGTGCCCTATACGTATCGAAGGATACACTTTGCATCCTTCCAATGTAGCTCATGCAGCTCCTGCATGAACCTGGAGACTGCTCCAACTGCATAGGAGAGGTCTGGTATGGAGTGTGTGAGATACAACAAGCTCCCCACTATCTTTCTGTACAATTTGATGTCAATCAATGGAGTGTCCCTGCCATCCTCAAGTCTGACTCATGATAGTAAAGGAGTCGGGGAAGACTTGCATCCTGTCATGTGAAATCTCTCAAGGAGATCTCATGCATACTTGGCCTGAGATAGTTTGATGCCTGATGCATCCTGACTGATATAGAGTCCGAGAAAGAAATGTAGCAGACCCATGTCTATCATCAACAAACTGGCATGCACAATCCTCTTGACTGTAGCAATCATTGAAGTCAAGCAACCGGTGACCAAAACATCATCAACATACAAAACTAGGAGCAAAAGTGAATCAATCGTCCCGAGCATGTAAACATTCGGGTCTGATTTACAACATAAAAATTTCTGTGACAATAGCTAGGAGTCCATCTTGGCATACAATGACCTCAGAGCCTTCTTGAGGCCATAAAGAGACTTCTTCAGTTGACAGACCAAATATGAATCCTGCAAAAATCCATGGGGCTGCTCCATATAGATCTCCTTAGAGAGATCACCATGAAGAAATGCATTCTTCACATCCATATGATGGACTTCCCATCCCTTGGCTGCCACAATGGCAAGTTCTAAATGTATGGAATCCATATTTGGTACTAGAGAGAAGGTATCATCATAGTCAATTCCATGCACCTGCTGAAAGCCTTTGGAAACTAGCCTGGATTTGTATCTGCTAATTTGTCCGTCCACTGTGCTCTTGGTCTTGTAGAACCATCTACACCTGAAGAGTTTCCTTATTGAAGGAAGGGGAACTAGATCCCAAGTCTGGTTCTCGAGGAGAGAGTTGTACTCCTCCTACATGGTGGATTCCCAAAAGGGATTTCCAGTAGCCTCCTCATAAGAATGTGGATCTGAAGACTAAACCAAGAAAAGATTCATGGGTGGAAACATTTCGGTGGCAGTGAGTGAAAGAGGAGTCTCCTCAAAATCAGATCGAGTCCTCCTAGTATCAGTTGGATCCCCAACAATATGCCCTGCATCATGAAGAGTATTTTGGGCCCACTTAGGCCTAGACTCTGGATCTTCATATGCATCTGCATGCACTGACTCTACATTTGACTATACTGACTATGTATTTGGATCATGTGAATCCTCTGAATCAAAAATCTCATATGAAGAAGAGTTGGCATGTGCATGCTCATCATCTCTAAAAGGTGGAAGAACAAAAGTGTCTACATGTGGCTGCAGAGGTACATGCGAGACACTTTCCTCGAATTGGACACTACGCTCAATGATGGGGTCCAAGGAAAGATCAATGAGTTTGTATCCCTTCACACTGTCATGTTATCCAACAAAGATACACTCTTTGTTCTATGGATCAAGTTCCTTCCTCTTCTTAGAGGTAATCCTGGCCCATGCATGTGAACCAAAAATACGAAAGTGGGTCACTTCCGGTTTGAGGCCGCTCCAAGCCTCGTAGGGGGTCTTATCCTTGAAAAATATACGGGGAGATCTATTCTGGATGTAGGTTGCACAATTAAGTGCTTCAACCCATAATATCTATGGAAGTGACTTTGCATGTAGCATGCAAGATGCCATCTCTTTTAGAGATTTATTTTTCCACTCAACAACTCTGTTTTGCTGTGGAGTATAGGGAACCGTGTGCTGCAACTGAATCCATCCCTCATGAAAAATATTTTGTATCTCATGGTTTACATACTCTCCCCCATTATCTATTTGGAGGAATTTGATTTCCCTTCCTATCTGTGTCTCAACAAGGGCTTTGGAATCTTTGAGGTGTTGAAAGACCTCTAATTTTTTCTTGAGAAAGAAAATCCATGTGAAGCGTGAGGAATCATCAACAAAAATGAGCATGTACCTTGATTTCCTGATTGATGGATGCGGAAAAGGGCCCATGAGGTCACTATGGATCATATCTAAAGGAGAGGAAGCCCTCTGAGTATTTCCTTTGTCGAATTTCTGAGGGTGTTTTCCAAGAACACATCCCTCACAAATTCCTTTGGAGAAGTGGATGTCGGGTAGACCATCAACCATTCCCTACTTGCTAAGATATTTCATATATCTGAAATTTAAATTCCCAAACCTTTCTTTCCATATCCTACTGCTTTCATTAGCATGGGTATCTAGTAATGCAAAATCTGGTTCAATAAATTCAGAAAATGTGTAGAGTCTAGATTTCTGATTTACCTCATTGGTAGAAACCCTGGAATTGGTTTTCATGTCATAGATATTCACTGCATCAGGGGTGAATATGACTCTCTTTTTGGTGCCGATTTTTTTCATCTGATACACAGATAATATTGATGAAAAGTTTGGGAAGTTTGAGTTCAATTCTTCCTTTGTTGGTGACCTCGACTGGAGAGTTGTCCCCCATCATAATAGGAGGGCCTTTGCATGCATCCAATGAAGAATAAACTTCTTTTTTGGCATCCATGTGGTGTGATGCACCTAAATCTATGATTCAACCATCGGGAGAGGATTTGATGGCAATCAAAGCATGACTAGAATTGCCTTTCTTGGGATTATGATCTTTTGACTTCTTCTTCTTGGAACCCTCGGGGATGTGATATTCAAGGTTGTTTTGCTGAAGTATTTGGGTCATTAGATTTATCTGTTTCTTCATGCATGTGAATTATGGATGGAATCCTTTATGGCAGTAAGTGCATTTCTCCCCTTTTCTTCCCTTTCCACCTTTGGATCTAGAGGCATTGTTGAAGGGTTTTGAGTACCCTTCCTTCTTTGTATTTTCATGTTCTTTCCTTTTGTATTTGTCTTTAGATTTATGATATTGATGACTGCTTCCATATTGCACAGTAAGTGCATGCACCTTTGGGCCTTTGGTTTTTCCCATGTTGATGAGCTTGTTCTGCTCTTTTGTGAGAGACTCGATAAAGTCCTCAAGAGAGGGAATCTTCCAGGTGGCTCTAGAGGCGA
This sequence comes from Picea sitchensis, assembly GCA_010110895.2. Taxonomy (NCBI): domain Eukaryota; kingdom Viridiplantae; phylum Streptophyta; class Pinopsida; order Pinales; family Pinaceae; genus Picea; species Picea sitchensis. The sequence continues at coordinate 17,582 of SNQJ01S0151777.1, forward strand.
GTCTAACTGAATCAAATGTGGATACAAACATTGAGTATTCTGTACCAAGTTTGGAGAGAATGGTGAGAACCATTTGTTTCTACTCCTTAGATTTATCAACCCTGCAAGCCTTGAGTTGCGACAACAAATCCTTATATTTGGTAAATAAATCTTGGAGATTGTCAAAGTTTTTTGGATCGAATGTGAGAAATTTCACCTCGAGCATGTTTCCCCTCATCGTATCCTATTTTCCAAAAATCCCTTCCATGGTGGTCCGATATTCATTGGGGGTTTTACATGAGGATATGTGAAAGAGGAGTTCAAGAGAAATGAGACTGCAAATTTTTCTAAATGCTTCATCCATTCGATTTAAATACTTGGATTTTTCTATGGATGATGTTCGTTATGTCTCTGTGTTCATGGTTAACCTGTACAATCCTCTGCTTCGAATATGAATTATCATCTTCTCTTTCCATGCAAAGAAATTGTAAGGTGTAAGAGTGAATTCTTTTGAAAATTTAATTTTTCCGTTGTCTTCAATCTTTGGTACCTGCAAAAATAATTGTTGGATTACTTAGAGGGGGGGTGAAATAGTAATAGAGCAATCTAATCCTTTTTAACCATATAATCCAAGTTTTATATCAATGTAGTGTTATCATCCAATAACTGTAGAGTAAATAAGCAATGAACAAATGAACAATCATACACATACATAGTACACCATTGTTTTATGTGGAAATCCAAAGTGGGAGAAAACCACAAAATGATTTTTCTTATATGTCTTGAAGAATTACATTCATTGGAAGCACCAACTTCCTTTGTTTTCCAGTTGCAACTGGAAGGAGGCTCCAACCCCCTAGTTTCTTAGGCTACAACC
>SNQJ01S0151777.1:18447-41471 GCA_010110895.2 Picea sitchensis
TTGTTTATTTCTTACTGCTCATTATTGGATGATAATTCTACATTGATATAACATTTGAAGAAATAGGATTATAATTACTCTAGTACTAATTCACCCCCCCTCTCAGTAATCCAACAATTCGTATCAAAGAAGGTTCCATCATAAATCAGTTTAACCACTGAAAGGTAGATCATGGAGAGAAACAACTTGTATAAAGATGGAATACCTCATTTTGATGGACAAAAGTATTCTTTTTGGAGCATAAGGATGAAGACATATATACAAGCACATGGATTTGAAATTTGGAAATCAATTGTAGATGCATACACAACACCATCAGTTCCACCAACAAATGACAAAGTAGTGAAACTCGGTCAGAATAATTCCAAAGCCACAAATGCACTTCTGAATGGTCTCAGTGAAACTGTATTCACCAAAGTTGCACATTGTAAATCTGCTAAATATATTTGGGACAAGCTTCAAAATATTTATGAAGGAGATACAAAAGTCAAAGAAGCAAATCTTCAAACTTACAGGGGTCAGTTCGAACAACTAAAAATGAAGGAAGATGAGAATATTGTAGCCTACTTATTACGAGTCGATGAAACAGTGAATGAAATCATAGGATTGGGAGTGTTAGTCTCTAATTTTGTCTTGGCTTAGTGAGAAACCCTTGTCCTAAAACTTCCTTACCCATTCCTCATTTTCCATTTTCCGCTGTTTTCTATTTTTTAGATTTTGGTATTTCATGGTTTGCATTATAATCTTGATGATTTATTTAAGCTTGATTTTCAAAAACATTGTTTAAATTTGAAGTGTCTCCTTTTTATGTCGTTGGAATTTAAAAAAATTCAAGTTGTCAAACGTGCTACGGGAATAAGCCTATTCCCATAGCGCCAAATCATCATGCCATAACTTGCGCCTGCCATCCCGATTTAGTTATGATGACACGATTCATGAATTGAGAGTTCGTGTGTCCCCACGAAGTTTGGCAATCATTTCCAAATCCAATAGTTTCAGAAAATAATTGCTATGCATGCGCGCAAGGTTCATTTCAAAATCACCTGTTGTTTATTGATTATTATATGTGACCTGTTTGAGTAGGTTTAGTTCATCCTTGCAGGGAGAAATACAGGTATCCATTCAAAGCAACAAGTATATATCAACAATTGCAGGAAGTGAATTTGGAACCCGAGGGCGACAGTTGTAGAATTGAGTTTAATGGCACCAAAGAGGAGCAAACAAGTTGCCAGAATCCAACCAGAAGGTGCCAAAATTATTGAAGCCTACCCTCAGATGGCCCAAAGATTCAAAGACGCCAGGTGGTTTGAGTTCCTCACTACATTTCAAGGTTATGACGAACAGGTTTCCATGGAATTTGCTTTGAACTTCGATGGTCACGAGGTCGAAATTGGAAAGATGTTGATGCTGGTGATAGAGTAGACTATAGCCAAGGCTTGCAGGCTCGTGGTTGGAGAGGAAATATGGTGGAAGAAGGATCACATGGTCACTGAATTTGTGAATCAATTCCTCCTTCCAGATAAGCAAAATCTAGATTGGAGAAGAGGAATTCCTCGCAGTTGGGTTCGACCCAAATGGCACACTGCTCTAGTGGTGATTCACAGATACATCACCTACGAAGGGAGGTTTTTGTTAGTCTACATCTACCATATCAGAATACTGATGCATCTAAACGGTGACTACCCTTTAAATCTTCCTTATTTCCTGCTTAAAAGTTTGACAAAAATGTCCAAGAAAGTGCAGTCGATTTCCACTAATGCCAAAGGAAGTTTGTTCCATCAAGTCCTCATTAAAACCCTATCCATGTCTGCCCAGAATGAATTACAGAAGCCCTGGAATTGGCTCACGCAATCCTTAAAACCTATCACTCAATCCAATAAGCAGAAAAGGGGAAGAGGAAGGAAAACTGTTAAACAGAGTCGATATATTTCTGATGAAAACCCTGTGAAAGATGAATCTTCTGATATCAAGGTAACCAAGAAGAGCAGAAGTAAGAGACCTAGATGCGAGCCTGAAATTGAAATTCTTCTTGAGGAAGATGTCAAAGGAGAGACAGAGTCAGAGAATGATCTCATTGCTCAAACTACTGTCAAGTTTGAAATACCATCGACTAGCAAAAGGAATGTTGCAATCAAAGGTAAAAAGAATAAAGGTGTGTGTGTATCACAGAAGCCTCGAAGAAATTCGACCAGGGATACTAATAAGTATCGGATGAAATCAAAGGCAATTTTCAATCCGGCAATCAAAGAAGAAAACACCATAATAATAGAATATGATTATGAGGATGTTGAAAAAAGCACCAGGAAAAGAGCAAAAAAAATACAATTTCCCAATAAATCTGTCAGCAAAGGAAAGAGAATACTTACACCACCTACAAGCCCTGTAACAAGAGCTTCGACTAGATTAGATAAGGCTAAAGAGATGGCTAAAGGCATTAGTGAATTCCCTGAAGAAAAACAAGATTACTTGGAAACTCAGACTACTTACCAGATGTACCTAGAGCTGTAGATTCATCAAGTTCTGGAGAAGAACATAGCTCAGAATTAATATCAAAATACCAGGTTAAAGCCAAGGAACCTAGTGTTACCTTAAATCTGAATGAAACTGCACCCTTTGAAGATTGTTCAGGATTCAAGGTCGAGATAAGAACTGATAAGGAAAATATTAAGGAATTTCAAAAAACCATAAAACAATTAAAGAAGGAAAATATGCAGATAGAACAGTGGAATGCTCACCAGCAAGAAAGGATTCAAAGTCTTAAAAAGAAGAAGAAGGAGCAAAGGGAATTGCTTAAGGAACTTAGGGAAATCAATTTCAGACTTTACTGGCACAATGTTGTGTTAACTACAAATCTCAAGCAGAAAAACGCCAAAGCCACTGCTGCTATTTTATCCTAAAGGTAACATGAAGATTGGTTACAATTTTGTTTAAAGTTTCTCCAGGAGATATGGCAACAAATTACTCATTTTGATCAGGGAGATGTTAAGACTTCGATCTGCTTTACAGATTCAAACGAAATCCCTATTTTGTAGAGTTAAATGTAATGCTGGAAATGTTTGTTATATCAAGTTGTTGAGCTGTGGACTATTTTGGGGTAGAAGCTCATTTTGAGTGAATTAATCTAGGATTTGGATACTTTTTTATTCTAGTCATTTAAAGCTGTTCTAGATAATAGGATCTGGAAGTTTTATAGATAGTCTAAATAGACAGAAGACAGACCATATAGAGGTCGAAAATTTGGAGATCTAGAGAAACTTTTTGTGGAGATTATTGTAAAAGGCATGTATGTTCAATTGACACTTAATAGCAAAGACATATGGATGGTTAGACCTTATTTTTTCTACTCTGTTATTTCATTTTTCATGCTTGAATTTATTATTCAAATTGCAATGATTTTGGTTCCTGAATGTTAATTTATACAGTGAAGATTTTGCTGTAGCGATAATTTTCAAGTAATGATTTCAAGTTGATACCCCTGTTTCTTTATAATATATTGAAACTAAACTTTGTGAAATTGACAAATTGAAGATTTCACTTTCTTTTTTCTTGAATTGGTTTACTCCATCTATGTACCTACCTATTATTTAGCCAATGGGATATGTAATGTTTTAATCTTGATTTTCATGCCATGTTGTAAACTTGACCCAGTTTTCAACCATTATACCAAAACCAAATCATAAAACCCTCAAAAAAACTTTGCAATAAAATCAATGATGCCCTGGCTTGCCCTTACCAGTCGAGTGCAACTTTAGGGACTAACATTTTTGGTGTCGTTGCCAGGGATGAAGAAATGAAGATAGCTTCCATGGGGAAATGACAAGTTTAGATTCAGATCTTGATGGTGAACAAGATTTTGAACATTTACTAAAGACTGTGATTATTCACATGACGACTCCTCTGTAGTAATTCTGGCTCCTAAGAAAGAAGGTAAAGGACCTAAAATTCCAAAAAATCCTCCACTATCAAATAAGATACAAGTAACAAGGAAACATCCAGATCCCGAGCCTATAGCAGCAGTGCCAGAGCCTGAAAAAATACTAAGAAAGCCTAAAGTTTTTCCTGGTCATTCTTCACATTCAAAAGGGAAATTATCTTCAGAAAATTCTCAGGCAGAATCTTCTGAAATAATTAAAACCCAAGCAAATGAAGATTTGAAAACTGAAAGTGAAATTAAGCCTGTTGTTGAGTCTGATACAGTTTCATTCCCAACAAATGTTTCAGAATTAAGCTCAGAACAAAGGAAGTTGCTTATTGAACTTATTAAACAAGAATATCCATACTTGTTGTCTGAAACTGGAGATTTGAGAGTTCCTAGCACAAGTGTTAAGAGTGAAACAAAGACTTCTTCGTCATCTTGTGAATCTTTCTCATTTGAAGATTTCAGAACACATTATTGTTATTTTGATAATCCTTTGTTTCTCAGTCCATTAGTTGATCATAGTCCAGAAGAGAAATCTCCATCTGTCGAAAGACAAGGTTCAGGGACAATACATATAAGTTGTAATATACAAGGGATTGTTTCACCCAAAGCATCACCAATCTTGCTTACCCCCCAAGCTCTAAACACAGCTAATATGGCCATAGACAGAATGGACCAAATAGTTGCAGCTATGTATGCTCCCCTAGTACTTCCTCAAGTCATGTATGCTTTTCCACCAAATGATTATATGAGATATTTGCCCATATTTAATGGAGATGGATCAATTACTGCTGAAGAGCATTTGAGTTCGTTTTATAGTTTTGTAGACAATTTCAATGTAGAGAATGTTGATGTATGGATGAGATTATTTGTACAAAGTTTAAATGGGGAAGCGAGAAAGTGGTTCAAGAGTTTGCCTGCTAATTCAATAGCTGATATTGTAGCCTTAGATGAGGCCTTTCTCAATCGATGGGAAAATGAAAAATACTTTCAGTATTACCTTACTGAATTTGGTGCTTTAAGGAGGTAACAAGGAGAATCAATTCCTGATTTTACCAAGACGTTCAACCTGATGTACGGTAAAATTCCAGAGGAGATAAAACCTTCAGAAACATCAGCTAAAATCACTTTTGCCAATGCATTCGATGCTGAATTTTCCTTATTGCTTAGGGAAAGAAGAGCCGCTACCCTCATCCTAATGCAAGATGCAACTATTGAGGTGGAATCAAACATATTAGCAGCAGACAAATTGAAATCAAGAAGTGACGGAGATAGAAAAAAGAAAAAGGAAGATTTGCCTTCATCTTCTAATTTAGCATCTGATATTAAAATGGATGAAATGACTAAGATGTTGAAAACTTTGACATCTGAGATGGAAAGTTTGAAGATGGAACAAAAACATCCCAATAGACCTGCACAAGAGGGTGGTTATAGAAATCCAAATCAGTTCAGAAGACCAAACAATGTACCCCAAATTTTACCAAGAGAAAGAAAAAGTCAAGATGACCAAAAGGTGTTACCTCCTTTTCAAAATAATGCAATAGATAAGGAGGAAGATAATGATGGTAGAGAAGAAGATTCTGCATTTCATTTGAATGATTCTGAATCATCTCCCCTACATGTAACACAACAAGAACATGAATATACTTTGATTGCAAATCAGTTTGAGGAAGGGGATGGAGAGGAGATTGTCCAGCATGAACCTACAGGGAAAAGGTACAATCTTAGATCTGGTTCTCAGGCACCTAAAGTAGATATACCTATTTCTACAAAGAAAGCCAGTACTTCAGGTAAGACAGGGGCAATCAAAGGTGTTCCCAATGTTCAAGTAGATCATTCATTGAAGCAACCTGTCAAAGATAGCACTGTTGATATAAGGGAACCAGATAAAAATGTCTCTGCTTTCAATCTAGAACATGAAATCAACAAAATCAAGATTCCAATACCATTATTAGAACTTTTGAAAAGAGAACCATTCAGAAAAACTATCCTTAAGGCTCCAGAAGCTCCATCTCATGTCACCTTCTCAGATACAGTCAACCTTGAAGATGAAAACGCTGCCATTACTATTGGACCTCACATTGAAGACAAAATTGATGCCTCTCCACCTTTTTACATTTCACTGAATATCCATGACAAGATAATGCATAATTGCTTAATGGATTCTGGTGCTTCACATAATGTTATGCCTAAGGTGGTGATGGAAGAATTAGGGTTAGACATTACTAGACCATATCATGATCTGTATTCTTTTGATTCCAAGAAAGTCAAATGTCTTGTGCTTATGAAAGATGTGGTCGTAACTCTTTCCCAATTACCTATTAAGAGTGTGGTGTTAGATGTTATTGTGGCTGACATACCACCAAAATTTGGGATGCTTCTTTCAAGATCTTGGGCTAAAAAGGTAGGTGGCACTCTGCAGATGGACCAAAGCTATGCAACCATACCTGTTTTTGGTGGCGAAAAACAGAGATTATATAGACAATTCAGACTGGCTTATTTGGTAAGTGATCATGATAATCCAACTAATCATCCTATATATGTTGTAGAAGATGATCCGGGTTCTTCTATTTTTCATATGGATGAGGAAATGGCAAAAGTATCAGTCAGAAAGTCAATAAATGCAGTAGAAGAAAATGAAGACCATTTTGTTTGGAAAATGTATTTTGATGGGGCTTGTTCTAAACAAAATTCCGTAGCTGGTATTGTCTTCATTTCCCCTACCAAGGAGGTTATTCCAATGTCATATAAACTTGAATTTGACACCACTAATAAAATCAGTGAGTATGAAGCTTTGTTGTTAGGTTTGAAAGCTGCAAGAGACATGGGAATAAATAAGTTGTCTATTTTTGGAGACTTCGAACTTATTGTTCACCAGGTTAGAAACATATACCAAACCAAGCAACAAAGATTGAAACAATACAAAAATGAGGTGTGGGATTATGTAGATAATTTCTTCTTGGCATTCAATATTACTTTTGTTCACAGGGATTTAAATCAGCAGGCTGATTCTTTTGCATTTGCAGCAAACAATTTTAAAACTCCGATGTTTCCTAATCTAAAGTTTCAAATTGAAGTTAGACACAGACCTTCAATTCCGGATAATATAAAACATTGGCAGGTTTTTAAAGATGATGAGGAAATTCAGAGATTTATGAAAACCATTGAAGAGTTTTCTAACATTTCAATTGATCAAGATGATGAAGATGCAGAAGCAGAAATACACACCGCAAAAATTCTTCAAGATACTATTGGTGGTCACAAGATCATCGAATTGAAGACAAACCATCTTCCTAAGGGTTTGGTTCCATTAGAAAGGTTGTTTGATCATAATGATGTCTCTAAGAAGGCTGTTATCCAAACAGAATAAATAGAGGTGGAAGACTGTGACATTAGTTCAGATGCAAATCCCAGGTTGGTAAAAGTATCCATGAAATTATCAAAAAAGCAGAAGGAAGCATATATTGAATTAATGAAACAATATTCAGATATATTCACCTAGTCTTATGAAGATCTGAAAGTGTTTGATGCAGAAATTATTCAGCATAAAATCCCTCTGAAACCTATATCAAAACCTGTAAAATAGAAATTCAGACAATTCAATCCTTTACTGTTACCAATAATAGAAAAGGAATTGAAGAGGCTACAAGAAGCAAAAATAATAGTGCCACTAAGATACTTAGAATGGGTAGCAAACCTTGTGCCCGTCAGGAAAAAGAACGGAGAGATAAGGCTCTGTGTAGACTTCCGAAATTTGAACAGGTGTTCTCTGAAAGACAATTATCCATTACCAAAAATGGATTATATCTTACAAAAGGTTGTCGGCGCAAAGAGAATTTCTATGCTAGATGGATATTTAGGGTACAATCAAATATCAGCAATGGAAGAAGACAAAAATAAAACAACTTTTACCACTCCTTGGGGCACCTTTATGTACGAAAAGATGCCTTTTGGGTTGATGAACGCTGGAGCTACATTTCAAAGAGCTATGGATATAGCTTTTGTTGGCGAGAAAGACAGGTTTGTGGTGATTTATCTTGATGACATCACTGTATTTTCAGCATCAGATGAAGAACATTTGCAACACTTGAAGCAAACATTTGAGAAATGCAGGAAGTACGGCATATCACTTAATCCCAAAAAATCACATTTTTCCATGGAAGAAGGTAAGCTTCTTGGACACATTGTTTCGCCCGAAGGAATTAAAATATATCCAGAAGGAGTAAAGGATATTCAGCTAATTGACATTCCGAGAAATAAAAAGTCCAATTGGTAAGATTAATTTTTCAAGGAGGTTTGTACCTATCTTTGCAGAGATTGTCAAATACATCACTGACATGCTGAAAAAGGATGCAGAAATTAAGTGGCAAGAGAATCCTTCGAAAATATCAATCAGGCTATTGTTCAGGCACCTGTTCTAATTAGCCTAGATTTTTCTAAAGAGTTCATGATTTTTTCATTTGCATCAGAAAATACCATAGCCGTTGTTCTTCTGCAAAGAAATGAACAAGGTCATGAGCAACCTATCTCCTTCTTTAGAAAAACCCTCAGGGATTCTGAATTGAAGTATGATCTAATAGAAAAACAAGATTATGCCTTAGTGAAGGCTTTAAAATCTTTCAGAGTGTATATTCTTCAATAAAAAATTATTGCTTATGTCCCAAGCAGTGCAGTCAAAGAAATATTGGTTCAACCCGATTGTGAAGGTAAGAGGGGGAAATGGATAACCAAAATCTTGGAATACGATCTCACCATAAAGCCTACGCAACTGATAAAGGGACAAGGCCTTGCCAAATTAATGACGGAATCCAATTACAAAGCAATTGGATTATACCATCTTTTAGATCTGACACATGACTCTTCTGTTCAGATTGAAGAAATTGATTTACAAATAAACAACAAGTATATTTCTTCAGAATGGTATAAATACATCGTATATTTCTTGCTGAATTTTCAATCTCCCCCTAAATTGGATAAATCAAAATACATATCATTAAAGTTGAGAGATGTGAAATATTGTATTGTTGATCAAACCCTGTTTTGGAAAGATCCCAATGGTTTTCTGTTGAGATGTGTGGACGAAAAGGAGGCTAAAAAAATCTTTCAAGATCTACATCATGGTGTCTGTGGAGGTCATCATCATTGGAAGGCTATTGCCTTCACAATTTTGAGAGCAGGCTATTATTGGCCAGTTCTATTCTCAGATATTTTTTCTCAGGTTAGGGCATGTGAACCCTGTCAGAAATTTGTCGGGAAGCATAAACTTATATCTATGCCTCTGAAACCAATCATTGCCCACAGACCATTCCAACAGTGGGGATTAGATTTCATTGGAGAGATTAATCCCACTTCATTAGGGCAGCATAGGTGGATTCTTACGGCCACCGATTACTTTACAAAGTGGATAGAAGCAATTCCGACGCGAAATACTACATACAAGGTAATCATGGAATTTCTAGAGGGATATATTTTTTCCAGGTTTGGTTGTCCTAAAAAGTTGGTCACTGATAACGCACAGGATTTTAAGTCGAATTCCATGCTTGAATTCTACAATAAATACAATATCAAATTGGTTCATTCTAATCCCTACTACCCCCAGGGGAACAGATTGGTTGAATCTTCCAATAAGACACTGGTAAGGATTATCAAAAAGTTGTCGGTAGAAAATAAAAAAGCATGGGATTCCAAGTTGAAATTTGCTTTATGGGATGATCAAATCAGCAACAAGAAAGCTATTGGGACATCTCCCTTCCATATGGTATATGGCACATAAGCTATCCTTCCAACTCAATTGGGCCTGCCAGTTTTGAAGTTTCTGCAAGAAGAACAGGAAGAACCCAATGATGTACAAAGAAGGATTTTCCAGCTCATTGAAGTTCAACAGGCCAGAGAACAGGTTAACCAGAAAGTTGCTTCTCATTAGAACAAAATCAAGGCTACATTTGATAAAGGAACCAAGAAAGATGTTTTCAATGAAGGAGATTTGGTATTGAGATGGGATGCCAGGAGAGAAGATAAAGAAAAACACGAAAAGTTCAATAATATGTGGTATGGTCCTTTCAGGATAACCAAGGTAATGAACAATAACACTTTTCTCCTACATAATTTAGATAACACTGAAATTTTTTGGGGCCCAGTGAATGGGAGGTTCTTGAAGCATTATTTCATCTAAAGGTACGACAGGTTAGAGTTAGTACAGTAGGTTTTCTTTCAATAAAGACTCCATATACCCAATGGACTTGTTTTTACAATTATGTAGAGAATAAAAGACAGACAGTCACAGGGGAATCAATGAATCGGAGATAAAGGAAAGGCAATGGTCTGCAGTTCTTGGAGTTTAGTATCAAAACTCCATCCCCAGAAGGAGCCAATGTTAGTCTCTAATTTTGTCTTGGTTTAGTGAGAAACCTTTGTCCTAAAACTTCCTTACCCATTCCTCATTTTCTGTTTTCAGCTATTTTTTATATTTTGGTATTTCATGGTTTGCATTATAATCTTGATGATTTATTTAAGCTTGATTTTGAAACACATTGTTTAAATTTGAAGTGTCTCCTTTTTATGCCGTTGCAATTTAAAAAAAATCAAGTTGTCAAACACGCTACGTGAATAAGCCTATTCTCGTAGTGCCAAATCATCATGCCATAGCTTGCACCTGCCATCCCGATTTAGTTATGATGACACGATTCATGAATTGAGAGTTCGTGTGTCCCCACGAAGTTTTGCAATCATTTCCAAATCCAACAGTTTCAGAAAATAATTGCTATGCACATGCATAGGGTTCATTTCAAAATCACCTGTTGTTTATTGATTATTATATGTGACCTGTTCGAGTTGGTTTAGTTCAGCCTTGCAGGGAGAAATACAGGTATCCATTCAAAGCAACATGTATATATCAACAATTGCAGGAAGTGAATTTGGAACCCGAGGGCGACAGTTGCAGAATTGAGTTTAATGGCGCCAAAGAGGAGCGGACAAGTTGCCAGAATCGAACCAGAAGGTGTCGAACTTCTTGAAGCTTACCCTCAGATGGCCCAAATATTCAGAGATGCTAGGTGGTTTGAGTTCCTCACTACATTTCAAGGTTATGATGAATAGGTTTCCATGGAATTTGCTTTGAACTTCGATGGTCATGAGGTCGAAATCGGAAAGATGTTGATGTTGGTGACAGAGTAGACTATAGCAAAGTCTTGCAGGCTCGAGGTTGGAGGGGAAATATGGTGGAAGAAGGAGCACATGGTCATTGAATTTGTGAATCAATTTCTCCTTCCAGATAAGCAGAATCCAGATTGGAGAAGAGGAATTCCTCGCAGCTGGGTTCGACCCGAATGGCACACTGCTCTAGTGGTGATTCACAGATACATCACCTGCGAAGGGAGGTTTTCGTTAGTCTACATCTACCATATCAGAATACTGATGGATCTAAACGGTGACCACCCTTTAAATCCTCCTTATTTCCTGCTTAAAAGTTTGACAAAAATGTCCAAGAAAGTGCAGTCGATTTCTACTAATGCCAAAGGCAATCTGTTCCATCAAGTCCTGATTAAAACCCTAGTCATGTCTACCCTGAACGAATTACAAAATCCTTGGAATTGGCTCACACAATCCTTAAATCCTATCACTCAATCCAATAAGAAGAAAAGGGGTAGAGGAAGGAAAACTGTTAAACAAAGTCGAGATATTTCTGATGAAAACCCTGTGAAAGATGAATATTTTGATATCAAGGTAACCAAGAAGATCAGAAGTAAGAGACCTAGATGGGAGCTCGAAATTGAAATGCTTCCTGAGGAAGATGTCAAAGGAGAGACAGAGTCATATAATGATCTCATTTCTCAAACTACAGTCAAGTCTGAAATACCATTGACCAGCAAAAGGAATGTTGCAATCAAAGGTAAAAAGGATAAAGGTGTGTGTATCACTGAATCCTCGGAGAAATTCGACCAGGGATACTAATAAGTATCGGTTGAACTCAAAGGCAATGTTCAATCCGACAATCAAATAAGAAAACACCATAATCATAGAAGATGATTTTGAGGATGTTGAAACAAGCACCAGGAAAAGAGCAAAAAACACCCCATTTCCCAAGAAATCTGTCAACAAAGGAAAGAGAATACTTACACCACCTATAGGCCCTGTAACAAGAGCTTCAACTAGATTAGCTAAGGCTAAAGAGATGGCTAAAGGCATCAGTGAATTCCCTGAAGAAAAACAAGATTACTTAGAAGACTCAGACTACTTAACAGATGTACCTGGAGCTGTAGATTCATCAAGTTCTGGAGAAGAACATAGCTTAGAATTAATCTCAAAATACCAGGTTAAAGCCAAGGAACCTAGTGTTACCTTAAATTTGAATGAAACTGCACCCTCTGAAGATTGTTCAGGATTTAGGGTCGAGATAAGAACTGATAAGGAAAAGATTAAGGAATTCTAGAAAACCATAAAACAATTAAAGAAGGAAAAGATGTAGATAGAACAATGGAATGCTTGCAAACAAGAAAGGATTCAAAGTCTTAAAAAGAAGAAGGAGAAAACGACATTGCTTAAGGAACTCAGGGAAATCAATTTCAGACTTTACTGGCACAATGTTGTGTTAACTACAAAGCTCAAGTAGAAAAATGCCAAAGCCACTGCTGCTATTTTATCCTAAAGGTAACATGAAGATTGGTTACAATTTTGTTTAAAGTTTCTCCAGGAGATATGGCAACAAATTACTCATTTTGATCAGGGAGATGTTAAGACTTCGATCTGCTTTACAGAGTCAAACGAAATCCCTATTTTGTAGAGTTAAATGTAATGCTGGCAATGTTTGTTATATCAAGCTATTGAGATGTGGACTATTTTGGGGTAGAAGCTCATTTTAAGTGAATTAATCTAGGATTTGGATACTTTTTTATTCTAGTCATTTAAAGCTATTCTAGATAATAGGATCTGGAATTTTTATAGATAGTATAAATAGACAGAAGACAGACCATATAGAGGTCGAAAATTTGGCGATCTAGAGAAACTTTTTGTGGAGATTATTGTAAAAGGCATGTATGTTCAATTGACACTTAATAGCAAAGGCATATGGATGGTTAGACCTTCTTTTTTCTACTCTGTTATTTCATTTTTCATGCTTAAATTTATTATTCAAATTGCAATGATTTTGGTTCTTGAATGTTAATTTATACAGTGAAGATTTTGTTGTAGAGATAATTTTCAAGTAATGATTTCAAGTTGATACCCTTGTTTCTTTATAATATATTGAAACTAAACTTTGTGAAATTGACAAATTGAAGATTTCACTTTCTTTTTTCTTGAATTGGTTTACTCCATCTATGTACCTACCTATTATTCAGCCAATGGGATATGCAATGTTTTAATCTTTATTTTCATGCCATGTTGTAAACTTGACCCAGTTTTCAACCATTATACCAAAACCAAATCATAAAACCCTCAAAAACAGTTTTCAATAAAATCAATGATGCCCTAGCTTGCCCTTACCAGTCGAGTGCAACTTTAGGGTCTAACATTTTTGGCACCGTTGCTGGGGACGAAGAAACGAAGATAACTTCCCTGGGGAAATGACAAGTTTAGATTCGGATCTTGATGGTGAACAAGATTTTGGACATTTACTAAAGACTGTGATTATTCACCTGGAGACTCCTCTGTAGTAATTCTGGCTATTAAGAAAGAAGGAAAAGGACCTAAAATTCCAAAAAATCCTCCACCATCAAATAAGAGACTAGTAACAAGAAAAATATAGATCCCGAGCCTGTAGCAGCAGTGCCAAACCCTGAAAAAATACTAAGAAAGCCTAAAGTTTTTCCTGGCCAGTCTTCACATTCAAAAGGGAAATTATCTTCAGAAAATTCTCAGGCAGAATCTTCTGAAATCATTAAAACCCAAGAAAATGAAGATTTGAAACCCGAAAGTGAAATCAATCCTGTTGTTGAGTCTGATACAGTTCATTCCCAACAAATGTTTTAGAATTAAGCTCAGAACAAAGGAAGTTGCTTATTGAACTTATTAAACAGGAATATCCATACTTGTTGTCTGAAACTGGAGATTTGAGAGTTCCCAGCATAAGTGTTAAGAGTGAAACAGAGACTTCTTCGTCATCTTGTGAATCTTTCTCATTTGAAGATTTTAGAACACATTATTGTTATTTTGATAATCCATTGTTTCTCAGTCCATTAGCTGATCATAGTCCAGAAGGGAAATCTCCATCTGTCGAAAGACAAGGTTCAGGGACAATACATATAAGTTGTAATATACAAGGGATTGTTTCACCCACAACATCACCAATCTTTCTTACCCCCCAAGCTCTAAACACAACTAATATGGCTGCAGACAGAATGGACCAAATAGTTGCAGCTACGTATGCTCCCCTAGTACTTCCTCATGTCATGTATGATTTTCCACCAAATGATTATATGAGATATTTGCCCAGATTTAATGTAGATGGATCAGTTACTGCTGAAGAGAATTTGAGTTCGTTTTATAGTTTTGTAGACAATTTCAATGTAGAGCATGCTGATGTATGGATGAGATTATTCGTACAAAGTTTAAATGGGGAAGCGAGAAAGTGGTTCAAGAGTTTGCCTGCTAATTCAATAGCTGATATTGTAGCCTTAGATGAGGCCTTTCTCAATCGATGGGAAGATAAAAAAATACTTTCAGTATTACCTTATTGAATTTGTTGCTTTAAGGAGGAAACAAGGAGAATCAATTCCTGATTTTACCAAAACGTTCAACCTGATGTACGGTAAAATTCCAGAGGAGATAAAACCTTCAGAAACATCAGCTAAAATGACTTTTGCCAATGCATTTGATGCTGAATTTTCCTTATTTCTTAGGGAAAGAAGAGCCACTACCCTCATCCTAATGCAAGATGCAGCTATTGAGGTGGAATCAAACATATTAGCAGCAGACAAATTGAAATCTAGAAGTGAGAGAGAGAGAAAAAAGCAAAAGGAAGATTTGCCTTCATCTTCTAATTTAGCATCTGATATTAAAATGGATGAAATGACTAAGATGTTGAAAACCTTGACATCTGAGATGGCAAGGTTGAATATGGAACAAAAACAACCCAATAGACCTGCACAAGAGGGCGGTTATAGAAATCCAAATCAGTTCAGGAGACCAAACAATGTACCCCAAATTTTACCAAGAGAAAGAAAAAGTCAAGATGACCAAAAGGTGTTACCTCCTTTTCAGAATAATGTAGTAGATGAGGAGGAAGATAATGATGGTATAGAAGAAGATTCTGCAGTTCATTTGAATGATTCTGAATCATCTCCCCTACATGTAACATAGCAAGAATATGAATATACTTTGATTGCAAATCAGTTTGAGGAAGGGGATGGAGAGGATATTGTCCAGCATGAACCTACAGGGAAAAGGTACAATCTTAGATCTGGTTCTCAGGCACCTAAAGTAGATATACCTATTTCTACAAAGAAAGCCAGTATTTCAGGTAAGACAGGGGCAATCAAAGGTGTTCCCAATGTTCAAGCGGATCATTCATTGAAGCAACCTGTCAAAGATAGCACTATTGATATAAGGGAACCAGATAAAAATGTCTCTGCTTTCAATCTAGAACATGAAATAAACAAAATCAAGATTCCAGTATCATTATTTGAACTTCTGAAAACAAAACCGTTCAGAAAAAATTGTCCTTAAGGCTCCAGAAGCCCCAGCTCATATCACCTTCTCAGATACAGTCAACCTTGAAGATGAAAACCCTTCCATTACTATTGGACCTCACATTGAAGACAAAATTGATGCCTCTCCACCTTTTTACATTTCATTGAATATCCATGACATGATAATGAATAATTGCTTAATGAATTCTAGTGCTTCACATAATGTTATGCCTAAGGTGGTGATGGAAGAATTAGGGTTATACATTACTAGACCATATCATGATCTGTATTCTTTTGATTCCAAGAAAGTCAAATATCTTGGGCTTATGAAAGATGTGGTCGTAACGCTTTCCCAATTACCTATGAAGAGTGTGGTGTTAGATGTTATTGTGGCTGACATACCACCAAAATTTGGGATGCTTCTTTCAAGATCTTGGGATAAAAAGGTAGGTGGCACTCTGCAGATGGACCTAAGCTATGCAACCATACCTGTTTTTGGTGGTGAACAACGTAGATTATACAGAGAAATCAGACTGGCTTATTTGGTAAGTGATCATGATAATCCCACTAATCATCCTATATATGCTGTAGAAGATATACCAGGTTAGAAACATATACCAAACCAAGCAGCAAAGATTGAAACAATACATAAATGAGGTGTGGGATTATGTAGATAATTTATTTTTGGCATTCAATATTACTTTTGTTCATAGGGATTTAAATCAGCAGGTTGATTCTTTGGCATTTGCAGCAAGCAATTTTAAAACTCCGATGTTTCCTAATCTGAAGTTTCAAATTGAAGTCAGACACAGACCTTCAATTCCAGATAATATAAAACATTGGCAGGTTTTTAAAGATGATGAGGAAATTCAGAGATTTATGAAAACCATTGAAGAGTTTTCTAACATTTCAATTGATCAAGATGATGAAGATGCAGAAGCAGAAATACACATTGCAAAAATTCTTCAAGATACTATTGCTGGTCACAAGATCATCGAATTGAAGACAAACCATCTGCCTAAGGGTTTGGTTCCATTAGAAAGGTTGTTTGATCATAATGATGTCTCCAAGACGGTTGTTATCCAAACAGAAGAAACAGAGGTGGAAGACTGTGACATTAGTTCAGATGCAAATCCTAGGTTGGTAAAAGTATCCAGGAAGTTATCAAAAAAGCAGAAGGAAGCATATATTGAATTAATGAAACAATATTTAGATATATTCGCCTGGTCTTATGAATATTTGAAAGTGTTTGATACAGAAATTATTCATCATAAAATCCCTCTGAAATCTAGATCAAAACCTGTAAAATAGAAATTCAGACAATTCAATCCTTTACTGTTACCAATAATAGAAAAGGAATTGAAGAGGCTGCTAGAAGCAAAAATCATAGTGCCACTAAGATACTCAGAATGGGTAGCAAACCTTGTTCCCATCAGGAAAAAGAACAGAGAGATAAGGCTCTGTGTAGACTTCCAGAATCTGAACAGGTGTTCTCTGAAAGACAATTATCCATTAGCAAAAATGGATTATATCTTACAAAATGTTGTCAGCGCAAAGAGAATTTCTATGCTAGATGGATATTCAGGGTACAATCAAATATCAGTAATGGAAGAAGACAAAAATAAAACAACTTTTACCACTCCTTGGGGCACCTTTATGTATGAAAATATGCCTTTTGGGTTGATGAACGTTGGAGCTACATTTCAAAGAGCTATGGATATAGATTTCATTGGTGAGAAAGACAGGTTTGTGGTGATTTACCTTGATGAAATCATTGTATTTTCAACATCAGATGAAGAACATTTACAACATTTGAAGCAGACCTTTGATAAATGCAGGAAGTACAACATATTACTTAATCCCAAAAAATCACATTTTTCCATGGAGGAAGGTAAGCTTCTTGGACACATTGTTACGTCTGAAGGAATTAAAATAGATCCAGAAAGAGTAAAGGCTATTCAGCTAATCGACATTCTGAGAAATAAAAATTCCATTCAGTCCTTCATTGGTAAGATTAATTTTTTAAGGAGGTTTATACCTAACTTTGCAGAGATTGTCAAATACATCACTGACATGATGAAAAAGGATGCAGAAATTAAGTGGATATTGGAGGCAAGAGAATCCTTCAAAAAGATCAAACAAGCTATTGTTCAGGCACCTAATCTAATTAGCCCAGATTTTTCTAAAGAGTTCATGATTTTTTCATTTGCATTAGAAAATACCATAGTCGTTGTTCTTCTGCAAAGAAATGAACAAGGTCACGAGCAACCTATATCCTTCTTTAGCAAAACCCTCAAGGATTGTGAATTGAAGTACGATCTAATAGAAAAATAGGCTTATGCCTTAGTGAAGGCTTTAAAATCTTTCAGAGTGTATATTCTTCAATAAAAAATTATTGCTTATGTCCCAAGCAGTGCAGTCAAAGAAATATTGGTTCAGCCCGATTATGAAGGTAAGAGGGGGAAATGGATAACCAAAATCTTCGAATATGATCTCACCATAAAGCCTACCCAGCTGATAAAGGGACAAGGCCTCACCAAATTAATGATGGAATACAATTACAAAGCAATTGGATTATACCATCTTTTAGATCTGACACAAGACTCTTATGTTCAGATTGAAGAAATTGATTTACAAATAAACAACAAGTATGTTTCTTCAGAATGGTATAAAGACATCGTATTTTTCTTGCTGAATTTTCAATCTCCCCCAGAATTGGATAAATCAAAATACAGATCATTAAGGTTGAGAGCTGTGAAATATTGTATTTTTTATCAAACCCTGTTTTGGAAAGATCCCAACAGTTTTCTGTTGAGATGTGTGGATAAAAAGGAGGCTAAAAAAATCTTTCAAGATCTTCATCATGGTCTCTGCGGAGGTCATCATCATTGGAAGGCTAGTGCTTTCAAAATTCTGAGAGTAGGCTATTATTGGCCAGTTCTATTCTCAGATATTTTTGCTCAAGTCAGGGCATGTGAACCCTGTCAGAAATTTTCCGGGAAGAAGAAACTTATATCTATGCCTCTGAAACCAATCATTGCCCACAGACCGTTCCAACAGTGGGGATTAGATTTCATTGGAGAGATTAATCCCATTTCATCAGGGCAACATAGGTGGATTCTTATGGCCATCGATTACTTTACAAAGTGGATAGAAGCAATTCCGACGTGAAATACTATAGACAAGGTAATCATGGAATTTCTAGAGGGATATATTTTTTCCAGGTTTGGCTGTCCTAAAAAGTTGGTCACTGATAATGCACAGGCTTTTATGTTGAATTCCATGCTTGAATTCTGCAATAAATACAATATCAAATCGGTTCATTCTACTCCCTACTACCCCCAGGGGAACAGATTGGATAAATCTTCCAATAAGACACTGGTAAGGATTATCAAAAAGTTGTTGGTAGAAAATAAAAAAGCATGGGATTCCAGGTTGAAATTTTCTTTATGGGTTGATCGCATCAGCAACAAGAAAGTTATTGGGACATCTCCCTTCCAGATGGTATATGGCACAGAAGCTATCCTTCCAACTCAATTGGGCCTGCCAGTTTTGAAGTTTCTGCAAGAAGAACAGGAAGAACCCAATGATGTACAAAGAAGGATTTTTCAGCTCATTGAAGTTCAACAAGCCAAAGAATAGGTTAACCAAAAAGCTACTGCTCATCAGAACAAAATCAAGGCTACATTTGATAAAGGAACCAAGAAAGATGTTTTCAATGAAGGAGATTTGGTATTGAGATGGGATGCTAGGAGAGAAGATAAATAAAAAAATGGAAAGTTCGATAATCTGTGGTATGGTCCTTTCGGGATAACCAAGGTAATGAACAATAACACTTTTCTCCTACATAATTTAGATAACACTGAAATTTTTGGGGGCCCAGTGAATGGGAGGTTCTTGAAGCATTATTTCATCTAAAGGTACGACAGGTTAGAGTTAGTACAATAGGTTTTCTTTCAATAAAGACTCCATATACCTAATGGACTTGTTTTTACAATTATGTAGAGAATAAAAGACAAGCAGTCACAGGGGAATCAATGAATCAGAGATAAAGGAAAGGCAATGGTCTGTAGTTCTTGGAGTTTAGTATCAAAACTCCATCCCCAGAAGGAGCCAATTTTAGTCTCTAATTTTGTCTTGGTTTAGTGAGAAACCCTTGTCCTAAAACTTCCTTACCCATTCCTCATTTTCCGTTTTCAGCTGTTTTCTATTTTTTAGATTTTGGTATTTCATGGTTTGCATTATAATCTTGGTGATTTATTTAAGCTTGATTTTGAAAAACATTCTTTAAATTTGAAGTGTCTCCTATTTATGCCATTGGAATTTAAAAAAAATCAAGTTGTCAAACGCGCTACGGGAATAAGCCTATTCCCGTAGCGCCAAATCATCATGCCATAACTTGCGCCTGCCATCCTGATTAAGTTATGATGACAAGATTCATGAATTGAGAGTTCGTGTGTCCCCACGAAGTTCAGAAATCATTTCCAAATCCAATAGTTTCAGAAAATAATTGCTATGCACGCACGCAGGGTTCATTTCAAAATCACCTGTTGTTTATTGATTATTATATGTGACCTGTTCGAGTTGGTTTAGTTCATCCTTGCAGGGAGAAATATAGGTATACATTCAAAGAAACATGTATATATCAACAATTGCGTGAAGTGTATTTGGAACCCGAGGGTGAAAGTTGCAGAATTGAGTTTAATGACGCCAAAGAGGAGCGGAAAAGTTGTCAGAATCGAACCAAAAGGTGCCAAACTTCTTGAAGCCTACCCTCATATGGCCCAAATATTTACAGACGCCGGGTGGTTTGAGTTCCTCACTACATTTCAAGGTTATGATGAACAGGTTTCCATGGATTTTTCTTTGAACTTCGATGGTCACGAGGTCGAAATTGGCAAGATGTTGATGCTAGTGACAGAGCAGACTATAGCCAAGGCTTGCATGCTCATGGTTGGAGGGGAAAGATGGTGGAATAAGGAGCACGTGGTCATTGAATTTGTCAATCAATTCCTCCTTCTAGATAAACAAAATCCAGATTGGAGAAGAGGAATTCCTCGTAGCTGGGTTCGACCCGAATGGCACACTGCTCTGGTGGTGATTCACAGATACATCGCCTGCGAAGGGATGTTTTCGTTAGTCTACATCTACCATATCAAAATACTAATGCATCTAAATGGTGACTACCCTTTAAATCTTCCTTATTTCCTGCTTAAAAGTTTGACAAGAATGTCCAAGAAAGTGCAATCGATTTCCACTAATGCCAAAGGCAGTTTGTTCCATCAAGTATTGATTAAAACCCTAGTCATGTCTGCCCTGAATGAATTACATAAGCCCTGGAATTGGCTCACGCAATCCTTAAAACCTATCACTCAATCCAGTATGAAGAAAAGGGGCAGAGGAAGGAAAACCGTTAAACAGAGTCGAGATATTTCTAATGAAAACCCTGTGAAAGATGAATCTTCTGATATCAAGGTAACCAAGAAGAGAAGAAGTAAGAGACCTAGATGGGATCCTGAAATTGAAATGATTCCTGAGGAAGATGTCGAATTAGAGACAGAGTCAGATAATGATCTCATTGCTCAAACTACAGTCAAGTCTGAAATACCATCGACCAACAAAAGGAACGTTGCAATCAAAGGTAAAAAGGATAAAGGTGTGTGTGTATCACAGAAGCCTCGGAGAAATTCGACCAGGGATACTAATAAGTATCGGATGAACTCAAAGGAAATGTTCAATTCGGCAATCAAAGAAGAAAACACTATAATCATAGAAGATGATTCTGAGGATGTTGAAACAAGCACCAGGAAAAGAGCAAAAAAGACCCCATTTCCCAAGAAATCTGTCAGCAAAGGAAAGAGAATACTTACACCACCTACAGGCACTGTAACAAGATCTTCAACTAGATTAGCTAAGGCTAAAGATATGGCTAAAGGCATCAGTGAATTCCTTGAAGAAAAACAAGATTACTTGGAAGACTTAGACTACTTACCAGATGTACCTGGAGTTGTAGATTCATCAAGTTCTGGAGAAGAACATAGCTCATAATTAATCTCAAAATACCAGGTTAAAGCCAAGGAACCTAGTGTTACCTTAAATCTAAATGAAACTGCACCCTCTGAAGATTGTTCAGGATTCAGGGTCGAGCTAAGAACTGATAAGGAAAAGATTAATGAATTTCATAAAACCATAAAACAATTAAAGAAGGAAAAGATGCAGATAGAACAGTGGAATGCTCACCAGCAGGAAAGGATTCAAAGTTTTAAAAAGAAGAAGAAGGAGCAAAGGGAATTGCTTAAGGAACTCAGGGAAATCAATTTCAGACTTTACTGGCACAATGTTGTGTTAACTACAAAGCTCAAGCAGAAAAGCACCGAAGCCACTGTTGTTATTTTATCCTAAAGGTAACATGAAGATTGGTTACAGTTTTGTTGAAAGGTTCTCCAGGAGATATGGCAACAAATTACTTGTTTTGATCAAGGAGATGTTAAGACTTCGATTTGCTTTACAAAGTCAAACGAAATCCCTATTTTGTAGATTTAAATGTAATGCTGACAATGTTTGTTATATCAAGTTGTTGAGTTGTGGACTATTTTGGGGTAGAAGCTCATTTTGAGTGAATTAATATAGGATTTGGATACTTTTTTATTCTAGTCATTTAAAGTTGTTCTAGATAATACGATTTGGAAGTTTTATAGATAGTTTAAATAGAGAGAAGACAGACCTTATAGAGGTCGAAAATTTGGAGATCTAGAGAAACTTTTTGTGGAGATTATTGTAAAAGGCATGTATGTTCAATTGATACTTAATAGCAAAGGCATATAGATGGTTAGACCTTCTTTTTTCTACTCTATTATTTCATTTTTCATGCTTGAATTTATTATTCAAATTGCAATGCTTTTGGTTCTTGAATGTTAATTTATACAGTGAAGATTTTGTTGTAGAGATAATTTTCAAGTAATGATTTCAAGCTGATACCCCTGTTTCTTTATAATATATTGAAACTAAACTTTGTGAAATTGACAAATGAAGATTTCACTTTCTTTTTTCTTGAATTGGTTTACTCCATCTATGTACCTACCTATTATTCAGCCAATGGGATATGCAATGTTTTAATCTTGATTTTCATGCCATGTTGTAAACTTGACCCAATTTTCAACCATTATGCCAAAACCAAATCATGAAACCCTCAAAAACACTTTGCAATAAAATCAATGATGCCCTGGCTTGCCCTTACCAGTTGAGTGCAACTTTAGGGACTAACAGTGAGAAGAAATCGAATAATCTGTAATTGTTCAAAACGTACTAAAATCTCCTCCTATGAGGTTCAACCCTAAGATATTAGCACTAGAAGAAAGATCATATCTAAACTCAATAAACATGGATGAACTGCATGGAATCTTCACAACATATGAGATGAGAATTGAACAGGAAAATCTAGATGTAAAAGAAGAAGCCTTCAAAGCATCCAAAAGATCAAA
>SNQJ01S0151778.1:0-23024 GCA_010110895.2 Picea sitchensis
AGTGACCCCCTACATGAATAACATAATTTGAAGAACCATGAATCTCTTGTAACAATTTATGTACTTCCTCATTGTTTACACAACGAAGTAACATACCATCGACAAATCTCCTAAATAAGAAGTCTCCTATAATGACATATCTATCTTATTCGAGACAAATCCTTCTTCTTTGATGGGTATCTAAATTATCTGGACATCTTTGATTTTGCAAGTAATAAACCAGATCTTTATACCAAGGATATTCAGACATAGGAAGGATTTGATTGTCAATGTAGAACAATGCTGATAGAGAGATATCTTGCTCATCAATTTCTTCACTAGTTTCAGGATGCTGAGCTAAGTGAAGGGCTAAGTCACATTCCTTGATGGTGTTAGAAGTCATGATAGTTAAATCATGCTCCTAGATCTTGGCAAGCCAATGTGCAAGATTCTCTGAAAGATAAGTCAGTGAGAGAAAAAACTTGACAGCAGGTAAAGGGACTTTTACTAGCATGTGCTTACCTAAGATGAAGTGGAGAAACTTCTCAACATCTTTAACAAGAGAGAAAGCATGTTTTTCAAAAAAAAAAATATTTAAACTCATCATCTGACAAACTTTGACTCATGTAAGCCACTAGTTTTTCATTACCCTAGTCATCACATTGCATGAGGATAGCAGAAACTGCTTCCTCTATGGAATTAGTATATATCATAAATTCTTTCTCAAAATATGGCTTCGCCAAAACCGGTGCGNACAAAAGCATTTTCAACATCATCTGTCCAAGAAAATGAGTGATATTTTTTAAGCATATTATGAATTGGTTTTACCATTACAACAAAATCAAGAACAAACCTATAGAAAAAGTTTATAATGCCCATAAAGTCTTGAACCTCCTTCTTGGAAGTAGGAGCAGGAAGATTTAGGATAGCAACAATCCTTTTGGGATCTATGCTTATTCCTAAATTAGAGACAATGTGTCCAAGGAGCTTTCCTTTGGTAATGCCGAAAATAGACTTAGAAATATTTAGAGAAATGTCAAATATCCTGCATCGCATGAGAACCTTTTTAAGATGACCAAAATGATCTGATCGGTTTTTAGAATACATAGTTAAGTAATCAAGATAGATCTGAATAATTTTGCTGATTAAATCATCAAAGGCTATTTGCATAGCTCTTTGGAAAGTGGCACCTACGTTAGATAAGTCAAAAGACATACGTTTATAAGAAAAAGTGTCCCAACCAGTGATAAAAGTGGTTTTATATTTATCTATCCTTTTTACCTTGATTTGATTGTAACCAGAAAAATCGTCAAGTAATGACATCATCCGTGACCCTGCAACTTGCTGCAAAATCATTTCCATATTAGGGAGAGGAAAGTGATATTTTATACTAGCCCTATTCAATGTGTGAAAATCCACACATAATCTGATTTGACCAGTTGTTTTCCGAACGAGAACCAAATTGGAAACGCACTCAGAATACTTAACCGAGAAAATGATCCCAGCCTTCAGTAGTTTTTCCAACTCCTTTCGAATAGTTTCTTCCAATGTAGGGTTAATGGGTATTTGTTTTTGCCTAATCGATTTTATGCCCTCCTTGATATGAATGAAATGTTGTATAAGAGCAGGATCAAAACCACGAAGATCCTCATAAGAACAAGCAAAAACATCTTGAAATTCACCAAGCAGCTTAGTGAACTTCAATTTCTCCTCATCGGAACATTGGGCACCTATTTTAAGATTCTTTGGAGACTCGGGTGTTCCTGTTGATTAAGGTTGGTTTTCATTGATGTCAACCCTTGAAGAAAGCCCCATAGCACAAAGGTTTGGGTAATGGACCCAATATTGTTTGATGTAAATATGAATCATTATTGTTTTGTCATGGTTGATAAGAAGTAAATATGGATGAACTCTAAAGTGGTCCCCTTCTGGTGAAAGCCTTTAATAATAGCTCGATTTAATGTGCGAAAATACCAATATAATCTTGATCTGACCATTGGTTTTTCGAACGAGGACCAACTTTGAAACGCACTCAGAATACTTAACTGAGAAAATGATCCTAGCCTTCAGTTTTTTCCAACTCCTTCGAATAGTTTCTTCCAATGTAAGGTTAATGGGTCTTTTTTTTACCTAACCAGTTTTATGCCCTCCTTGATATGAATGAAATGTTGTATAAGAGCAGGATCAAAAACCACGAAGATCCTCATAAAAACAAGGTTATCCTTGAAATTCACCAAGCAGCTTAGTGAACTTCACCCCTCCTCATCTAATGACAAGCACCTATTTTGGCATCTCTTTGAGACCTCTAAAAGTTCCCTTGATTAAGGTTGGTTTTCATTGATGTCAACCCCTTGAAGAAAGCCCCATAGCACAAAGGTTTGGGTAATGGACCCAATATTGCTTCTAGATGTAAATAGGAATCATTATTGTTTTGTCATGGTTGATAAGAAGTAACATGGATGAACTCTGAAAGTGGTCCCCTTATGGTGAAAGCCCCTCGTGGGAAGACACACTTCATGATAAGAGAACCCATGATTAATTGTGGAATAATGAGATGAAGGATAGTGATTTTCAGGGAAATATCCTAGATGGATAGTGTTTGTCATGTATCTTCCTGGTATGGAATGTCGCTAATCTCACCAAGCTAGAGAGTTATACTACAGAAGTTAGAGACCCCTGCAAGTTTGGGTAATGGACCCAAGTTTGTTTGATGGTACCACATGAGTTATGATATATTTTCAGATAATACTATTGTATATGGATAATACATGTCATTCCATTTTTGGTGGTATGGAATGTCACATAACTCCCTCACTAGCTTGAGAGTTATGGCCTCCACGGGTTGGAGAGGACCCTCACATGTCATCTAGAAGCCCCAAAAGGTCAAAGTGAAGGAAGTGGTTTAAGAGATTTTAGAAGGTAAATAATAAAGTGAAGTGATGAGTGTATTATAATTCAAAGTGAATACAAATAAAATTATTTCAATAATAAATTTAATCGAAATTAGGAAGTGGATTAACCCTAAAATAAGGAAAGTGGGGCCAAGTGACCTAGAAGATGTTTCTTTAAGGAAGCTACTTGGAGAGTATAAATAAGAGGCTATGCTCTCTAATTTTAATTACACTTAAGCATATTGAATATCTATACATGTCCGGGAGGTAACCAAAGATATCTAAGCCTCAAATTTTGAGGGAAGTGTACAATAAAATGTATGAAGGATAAATCTTTTACGCTTGCATGTTATTTATAGGTCATCTCACCATTTTCGACATATAAATTTTTTCTATAATGATTCAAACCATGAAATTGTTATTCCATTGAGAAACACACCTGGGCATCCTTCATGGTAAACAATTCAAAGATGTGGTCGCTAGTTTGGGAGTTACGCTTTGTGGAAATTATGGTTTGTGGCTAGTCCTAAACTAGTCAAAAACAGGTTTTACGAATAAAAACATCATAACTTCTTAAAATCAGATCCAAATTAAGTGAGACAATTTTTTTGGTTAGGGTAACAGCATTTGCATTTTTTGTAATAATTTTTGATCAATTCAACAAATATTTCAAACGGGTACGCTCTACAAGGTCGCTATCTAGAATAAGCCATAATTCAACAAGGTATGCCATTTCAGCGGAACCCTTTATGAGAGGTTCCAAGTAGTGACACCTAAAGGAATTTCTGTTACTAAACACAATCAAGAACATTGTTTATCGTTTCGGGATCTTTATACATTGCTGTGTCCAAGTTATGATTACTCGCCGAAGTTGTTGACTAATCCAAAACTAGGCATGTGAGATCAAAGAAAAGTTTGATGAAAATGTGCTATCTCTTTGTTGTTAAAGTTAAGGAAGATTTCCAAGTGTGTGATCATATACACTGCATCACAGTTGGAAATCATTTTTTTGTGATGAAATTGATGAGGGCTGGTTGAGGTACATGTTGAGTACATGGTTGAAACAAGTAGTTGATGAGTTGGCATTATTGCTAATGAGATGCATACTGATGATGTTTGTACCTATTGATGAGTCATAGTCGATGAGTAGCTGATACATGATTGGTACATACTGCATATCGGATGCACTTATTTGTGGTACATGTTGATTACGTGTTGTTTATACATGTTGGCATGGCTGATGCACTTGTTTATGCTACAAATTTATTACAGGTTGAGGTACAAATTGATGCACAGTTGATGCATGGTTCAGATTTATTGGCACAAAGTTAAATCCATATGACCACAAAGTTGATAGTGTGACAAGGTCCACCATCTCTACTCTTTACTTCGTGGTGGTAGGACTGTGGGCAAGGGACATGTGGTTGCAGCCAGAATCCCAGGAGTTGAAGCTTCCCGTGTTGTAGCCCCATGTCTAGGGAGTTGGAGCCTCCCTTCTAGTTGCAAATGGAAAACAAAGGAAGTTGGAAGCCCCAATGAATGTAATTCTTCAAGACATATAAGAAAAACATTTTGTATTTCTCCTATTTGCTTCCATAAAACACCGTGTAATCGTGGTATGTGTGTGATTGTTTATTTCATCAGCTTCATTATTGGATAATAATTTACATTGATATAACATTTGAAGAAAAAAGATTATAATTAATGCCGAAACGGGATTCACCCTCAAGAATCCAACAATTGGTATCAAAGGTGTCTATTCAAATCCACAACCTAATCAAAGGGACTATATGTTCAACTCATATAAAAATGAATACCACAAATATTTGGATAGAAGTATGTTTGGAGCATAATGATGATGACATATATATATAGGCACATGTATTTCAAGTTTGACAATCAATTGCGATGGATACACAACACCAAATGGGGCCCACCAACAAATGACAAAGAAGTAAACTCTCAGGGAGAATAATTTCAAAGCCACAAATGCATCTTTGAATGGTCTCGATAATGATATTCACTAAAGTTGCAATAATCAGAACTGCTTTTAAAGAGATTTGGGACAAGCTTCAAAATATTTATGAAGGAGATACAAAATTCAAAGCAAGTAAAGCTCGACTTACGAGGCTCTACCAACAACTAAAAAATGAAGGAAGATGAAGATATCACACCCTACTTCTTATGAGTCGATGAAACAAAGGAATGCAATCAGGATTGAGAGAAGAAATTGAAGAATCTGTAATTGTTCAAAGATACTAAGATCTCTCTCTTCCTATGAGATTCAACCCTAAGATATCAACACTCGAAGAAAGATCGACATGGACCCAATAACCATGGATGAACTGCATGGAATCTTCACAAGATATGAAATGAGAACTGAACATGAAAATCTAGATGTAAGAGAAGCATCCTTCAAGGCATCCAAAATATCAAAGAAAAATAAAATGAACAAGAAGAATATAACAACAACAATGACGACTCAAAAGATGATGAAGAAGGGCCAACTTGCCGTCAAAACACTGAACAAGGGAATCAATTGTAGGTATAGAGGTAAGTTCCCTTCAATTTTTTTTAATTAGAGGAGATTTCATTTTTATAACAAATGTCCCTATAAGAAAGAATCATGAAGGCTACTCAAAAGGAAACGGGGACATATAAAGGCAAAATTAACTCCAGAAAGAATGTTTTCAAGAAAATCTTATACTAATCAAAGAAGACATCTCATCAATGAAATACATGAAGTTAGTGACAATGGGACATAAATAGTTCTATTCATGGAATTATAAGACTCTGATAAATAAGAATCTCAAGAAGAATATGAAGAAGCCGGAGAAAGATATGTAATTCTAAGAATAAATTGAAGAGGCGTAAGTTGACTATCGAGAAGAATTAATGTGTGCCATAGAAGCTATCAAGAGAAAGAAGAAAACAAATAAAATTGCAAGAAGAACTAGAGAAGAAAATGACACCTCGAGAACTAGAACAAAATGATCACAAAATTGAAGGTTCAAATAGAAGAAGATAAAAAGAATTGAAGAAGCACTAAAAAAACAAATGGAAGAAAATGACAAGATCATTGAAACTTGGAAGCAGATATTGTCACACTAAGAAATGATATTCAAAAGAAAATATGACGAAGTCAAAAGTTTTGAATGACATTATCACAAATAAAAATCTCATCTTGACAAGTCCTACTTGGATACAATCGATAGAAAATGGATCAAGCTCCAAAACAATAGATGAAGAAAACCAAAGAGCTGCAACAAACAAAGAGGATATGAAGATATACAAAAGATTACAGGACACTCCTCCACCAAGAAAATTCAGATTTTAATCAAGAACAAAATGATGAAGTTTGTGAAGAAGAATGATTCATAAGAGCACCCGCCTTTTAGAAGATCTTCAAATCCCAGGTATCAAACTATATTTTGGTTTATCTTATGCATGTAATACTTTTGGAAATAAAGCTATGAATTTCAGAGATAAAAATAGGAACAATAACAACTTTGAGAGTTATACACAAGGATTATTCAAGGAGACCTAGTGACACACAAAGAAAAGTTACAATGTGTTTGAATCTTGAGCACTGAAGTAGAATGTCACAAATGTAACAATTGTGGACATTACGGCTAAGGATTGCGTATCGACAAATTCCTCCTAAAGAACCTCAACAAAATAACAGCAGTCACATACAAGAACCTCAAAAAAAACAACATGGATAAGAAAAAAATATCAATATAACATAGAAAAAAAAAAAAAAAAAAAAAAAAAAAAAAAAAAAAAAAACATGGTTGGTATGTTGATAGTGGATGTTCAAAATACATGATAGGCGATAAAGATAAATTTCTTACATTACAAAAAGAAAAATGGATCAGCCTCCTTCGAAATGATAATTCATCCAAAATCATTGGAGAATGTGACAATCCGATTTGGGAACAAGAATGAAAAGGAACAAAATAAATTTCATCAGAAGATAAGGAAACAGAATCAAAGTGTGATTCAAATGTGACCAAGGTCATAAACTTACTGGATTCTAAAAGTGTGAGATAAGAAAAGAAGTTTCTGGAAAATTAATATCATAGAGTCGCGAAGAACTTCAAACAAACATATATGTGTTAAGTGAAATTATTGGAAATGAAAAGTGTAGTCTAGGAAAGAAAGATGAAAGTTGGCTATGGAATAGAAGAATGGGTCACATGCATTTGATAACCTTGTCAAGTCAACAAAAAAGAGAAGTACCGAAATGCCCCTGTGATCACGAAACCAACCACCTCTTTATGCAAGCATTGCCAACAAGGAAAGCAAACAAAGACCGTGTTCAAATCAAAGGACATTCAACAACAAAACCACTGGAATTATGCATATTGATCTAGTTGGACCAACTACAACAAATAATTTAAAATGTGATATACTTATGTTATTAGTTGATGATTTATACAAGAATGTCTCTAGCTTTTCTTTCTCAAGAACAAGCATAGGAAGTTTCAGAAAACTTCACATCTATGTCATTGAAAATGAGATGGATCTAAGAATCAAATGTTTAATATCTGATAATGGAGGAGAGTTAACTTCAAATGAATTTATGTACTAATGCAACAATCATGGAATAAAAAACAATTTTGTCGCTAAGACACATCAACATAATGGAGTTGTTGAAAGAAAGAATACGACAAGACAAGAAATGGCTCAACAATGATAATGGATTCAAAGTTGACAAATATTTTTGGACATAGGAAGTGCATACAACAAGCCTACATTCAAAATAGAGTAATGCTAAAAAAAAAAAACTGATAAACTCCCCACGAAGCTATGGAAAGGAAGACCAACAAATGCGTGAAGCACTCCAGAAGCCTTTTGAAAGCAAATGCTACATCAAAAGAGAAGATGGCGAATGAAAAGTTTGACTCTCATGTGGACAAATGAATACTCTGTTGGTTACCTTCAAGGCCGCTGAAAGCATACAAGTGTTACAAAATCTAAGATTAAACAAAGTTGTGGAAAATATTAACATAACAATTGATGAAACGTACATGTTCTAATCAAAGGAAGAAGAAAAAATCAATCAACAACTTTTTGAAGAAGAAGATGAAAGAGAAGTAGAAGAGGAAGATGAAGATGAAGAGAACTGGCTGCATAAGATCAAGTTCAACAAGTACTCCAAAGACACCTAGAAAACGAAAGTACAAAAGAATCATCATTCTGATCATATTATTGGAAACAAAGATGCGAGTTGAGACTAGGAAGAAAACTGCTCACCCTGCAACAAAACACACCTAGCACTCCCATTCAGAAAGAATGAATTTTGGAATAAGGCTATGGATGAAGAATTGGATCAAATAGAGAAAATGACACTTGGGAATTGGTTCCAAGACTAAAGAATAAGAAATGTGATCGACACAAAATGGATTTTCAAGAATAAATTGAATGAAGATGGACATGTTAAAAGGAACAAAGCTAGATTGAAGCAGCGACATTGAAGGAATCAAATTTGAAGAGACATTTTCCCTAGCCTGCCAGAATGGAAGTGTTAAGCCCTAATATTGGCTCATTACCCCTTACCAGTATTAGATTAGTAATGCTATTTTATTTATGTCACTTAGGTCATTAGGTTGTAATTTAGATTAGTAATGTTATTCACTGCGCCTGTTTTATGCCATTATTTGTAATTATACCTTGGTCTCCTATATATACCAAGGAGACATTTTCATCTTTGAATCATCTGTAATTCTGAACATTTAAGCGGGTAAAAGGAGGTTGCCCCTCAAGGGTTTATTATCCTGAATTATCTCTTTCTGCTACGCGAGTACTTTTCTCGAGGTTTTTATATGCTATATTGATGTTTGGTTCTAACATATGGTATCGAGTTCAAGGTCTTGGGGTTTCACAAGCTACATCCGAGACACCGTGGCATTTTCACGGCAACTTTTTTCTACAACGCTTCAAAAGGAAGGGCTTGGAGGATATTTAGAAGATGGATCAAGTTACGTTGGATTAAATTAATCTCCGAGGCTCATAATTTTCAGAGATACACCTTGTTTAAGATAGGGTATCTCACTAGTCCCATTGACTAGCCTCAAGAAGGTAAGTTCCAAATTTAAAAACAATCATAACTTCTTCCTAGAGTATCCAAATTGTGTGGACCTGGCTGTAATTGATCGTGGATAGTCTCAGAGTATTTGGGTGTGAAGTTTCAGAATTTTATATAAATTATTTGAAAGTGTGGGAAACACTATACAAGTGAGATCTCCTAAAGCCAAACGGCAAGTTGTGGGGAAGCTACCGTGAATTCCACTTGGCACATCCAATTATGTTCAGACCTGTGGCATTGCAAAGAATAACATCGTGAGAAATACATAAGAGAAAGTTTCATACCCAAGGGCTAAAATGGGGAGATGCCAACAAGAACATTATTCAGCGCAACCACCCCAAAATCAAGGTTCCGCGCGATACCAATAACATGCCACCTAAAAAAGGAACTTATACAACAAATAAGCCTTAAAACTCTACTTGGACCTTGATGAAGGTGAAGAAACGCTGTGACACAAGACGAACCAAAATAAGATGGATCCAATGGAAGCCAAGATGGCTCAATGGAAACCAAGATGGATTCAAAGGGAAGCTGGGTTGGATACTAAGATGGATTCAATGGAAGCAAGTTGGACACTAAGATAGATGGTTTGGGTAAGGGGAGATCATGAAGCATTGAAAAATTTCATGTTCTAGAAGACACCTGAAAAGGAAAATGCATCCCATGAAATTCATGATGTGGACACAAGGAAGGTGGAACAAGAATGGAGAAACTCCAACTTATTTCAGCACCAACCACGCTCCTAAGATCGACATGAGAAAGTTTGATGGCAAGGACCCAATGACATGGATACTTCAGATGGATCACCTCATCCTCCAATGTGCCAAATACATAAAAGGTACTAATTGTTTCTTTTATATTTAGAACCTAATCAATTTGTTTGGTATCGAGCGCTTTGTTCTCAGAATCACCTGGCCACTTGGACAATTTTCACTAAGAAATGATATCACACCTATGAGGGATACAAGGAGCAATACCTTCTTTAGCCAATTGATAAATCTCAAGCAAAAGGATTCAAGCAATGGTTAATACTGAGAACTCCCAAACATTGAATATAAAGGTAACCACTATTCCGTGATGAGCACTTGATTGATGTATTCATAGGAACTTTAAAGGATAACATTCAACATGAGGTTCGGGCTTTAAACCAAATCATTGGAGAATGCATTTAAGGTGGCAAGAAATGTGTTGAAAGTAAAAATACGACTATGGCTACTTAGAAGGACTCCATCCTAACATCTATAGAGAGAAAAATGCTCCTTCTCCTTAAAAAAACACCTCAACCTACAAGGCTGGACACCTCAATAATTGGAGGAAAGAAAGCAAAAGGTTTCTCGGGCTTAATTGTGACAGGAAGTACAAGAAGGGACATAAGTGGTGGAGAAGAAATTATTCTACATAGATTGTGAAGAGGAAGAAGAACAAGAACAAGAACCATCTCAAGATGAAAACATAGAAGTACTCTCTGTCTCAAGAGTTGACTCCCACAATATTGTGCAATGTAATAATGGAATTAGCACTCCTCAAAACCCCTCAAGATCAAGGATACATCAAAAGAAAGGTAATAGTCCCACTTGATTCTGGCAGTACTCATAATTTCATTCACTCAGAATTAGCCAAAGATCTCAATTGTTTTGTATATCCAAGAGTTTCAAGTAATGATTGCATGGAGGAACTATCAATTGCTCAACAAAATGCAATAAGATCACCTTACTATGGGGAATATGTACGAATAGTCCAATGATTGCTATACCCATGGGTGGTGCGGTGATAAGTTGTACTAGGAATCCAAATGTTACAATCATTAGAAACAAGTGGCTTTTAATTTTCAAGAACTTTCACAAAATTTTATTGGAAGGAAAGAAATTGAGCTGAGAGGCATCACTGTAGAAGCCCTGTGAAGGTGGATAAGCCTCTAAATCCATTACGACAAATTTATTGAAAAAAGGCATCAAGGCATTATTGCACTAACTATTCTCATTAGATGTTCAAACATCTAAGACATCTATCTCAAGACTTCCAAAGTTGATCATTGATAAGAATTCCAAAGTATTTGAAGATATTCCCAAAGGTCTCCACCCAATTTAAATCATGATCAAGGAAATCTCACCTAATTCCTTGGAGTTTTCCTCCTAACATCAGCCATACAGATACCCTCATTCTGTGAGGAATTGATGATGGTTGAAGAAATGTTAGAGGGGTCGGCATTATTAGGACCTTAGCTAAAGTTCTACCGTGCACTAGTGGTAATGATATTCAAGAAAGATAGCTCATGGCTTATGTGTCCGGATTATAGAGAGCCCAACAAGATCACTATTAAATATACACGCTTCCCATTCTGATTGATGAATTGTTAGATGAACCACATGGAGCACTCTATTTCACAAAACTGGATCCCCATCTGTGGCATCAATGTGACTCTAATGAAGGGCAAAGATATCCCAAAAACAACATCTCAACTCATGAAGGCCAATATGAATTTCCTTGGCCTTCCATGTTCCTTTGGCCTTACAAATGCCAGCCTTCCACATCTCTAAGGGTTGAGGAATCCATTTTCATCCTCCTCTCGAAAAATTCCAGGTTAGCATTTTGATGATATACTAATCTATAGCAAATTGGGAGGATCATCATGTGCAACATGTTGACAAGGTGCTACAACTACTAAAGGAGCAACAACTATATGCTAAAACCATCCAAATGTTTCTTTGGAGTAAAAATATGTAGAGTATTTAATGTATTGCATCTCATGAAGGTGTCAAGGTAGACCCAACAAGATTAAGGCCATGATGGACTGGATCTTCTCTCCAAAACATTAAAAATCCTTAGAGGATTTTTGGGTTTGGATGTGTTACTACCCAAGTTTGTTCGAACTATGGAAGAATAACAACACTCATCCACACTAACTAAGAAGGATGCATTTTCAAGGGATCCTTAAGAACTAAAGCTTTGAACAACTTAGTAAAGAGGTGATGTGTAGAGTTCCCTGGCTCTGGACTCAATCTGCACTTCACAAAACCTTTATTGTGGAATGTGATGCCCTAAAATGGAATCGCGTCAGTCTCTAATGCAAGAAGGGAAGGGCCCCCGATTTTAAAAGCTCTAATCAATTGAAGGGAAAGGACTTTCATAAACCCATTTATGAGAAGGGAAATGATGGAAATAATTGCTACGCATTGAAAAATGGCATCCCACCTAATAGGTAGGCACTTCAAGTCGTAACAAGATCATGATAGTCTTAAATAATTTTTGAAACAAAGACTATCTTTATAAGAACAACAAAATGGGTAACCAAGATATTGGGCTATGATTTTGAAATCGCCTATAAAAGAGGAAGCAAAATGTTGTGGTAGATGCACTCTCAAGAAAGCATGAAAATGTTGAGGCCTTTCTTTGTGTTATCTCATCATCCAACCCGATTGGATAAAAGAAGTGTAATGGATGAATGGAAGAATGATAAAAAGTGTGGACTCTCATTCAAAGGTTGCAACAGATTCCAGTGCATCAGATACATTTAAATGGAAAATGATTCACTATGGTACAAATATCGCTTTACATTTATGTAAGAACCCCAACTCAAAACAAAAGGTACTATTGGAAAACCAAACATTCTACCAAAAAACCTTTGAACATCAATTTTGAAAACCTACCATAGAATCAAGAGGGATTTTTGATGGCCTAAAACCTGATGTTCAAAGGTTTGTGGCGTAATGTGATTTTTCAACAAAATAAGGTGGAAACAATTAGACCTGTGTCTTTATAACCATTATCCATCCTAAGTCACACAGGAGGTTTTGGATTTCTACTCACAAGGTTACCAAAGTCCGGCTGAAAGAGTGTCATCATGGTGATTGTTGATAGATTCAACTAAGTATGCATTAATCTCTTGTGCACTCTCTCTCATCCCTTCCAAGCTAATACACTGTCAACGATTCATGGAGACAGCCTGTAACTACATGGAATTTCAAAGATTATTGTAAGTGACAGTAGATCCCATATTCACTGGACATTTTTGGACGTAATTATTTTCTTGTTTGGGTACTAATTGGTCATAGCTCATCCTATCATCTTCAACTGATGGACAAACCGAGATAATAAAGGAACAAACAACTGGAAGGCTACCTTCGTTGTTTTGTCTCGACAAACAATGGTTCAAATGGTTACCCTTGGCGTATGGTGGTATAACACTTTCACACTACAAACAAAATGACACCATTTATGGCACTTTATGGATACCCACCCTCCCTTCCATCACTTCTTCTAAAAGAAAAATCTAAGGTTCAATCAAGTGAAGATCACATCAGAATCAACAACAAATTCTCCAAATCTTAAAGGACAACCCGACCATGGCAATGTAATCTCCATGAAACAACAAGGACCAACATCTTAGTGAAAGAAGTTTGAAGTAGGGACTTGCATTTTAAGACTACAACCATACAAACAGATGTCCCCAAGCAAGCCAAGAAGGATAATAAATGATCACCAAAGTACTATGGCCCTATAAGGTGTTGCAAAAGATCAGTACTATGACATACAAATTGAGTCACTTACATCTTCTTCTCAATGAAAATAATTCCGCCCATGTTTCATGCTTAAAGAAAGAGGAAGGGCAAGATCCCACCAAACTATATTGCCGTGAACTTGACGAGGAAGGAAAAATCATATTGGAGCTTGAAGCCATCAATCGACACAAGAATTCCTCGCTAACCGAGGAATAGATCCATTTCGTGAGTATCTCATTAAATGGAGGAAACTACCTATCAAGATCCTTAATTTGGGAAGATGAGTCTTTTATACGTAAGCATCCAGAGTTACCTGCCGCCAGGACAACACTTGTCTCAAGGAGGGCATGTTAAGCCCTAATATTGGCCTATTACCCTTAATTGGGGCATATTATATTAGTAATGCTATTTTATCATGTCAGCTTTAGCCATTAGTTGTAATTTAGATTAGTAATGTTATTTTATTTATGTTGGCTTTAGGGCCATTATTTGTAATTATAAATTCTAGTTCCTATATATACCAAAGAGATATTTTCATTTTGAATCATCTTGTTCTGAAACATTTGCTGGGGGTAAAAGGAGGTTGCCCCTCAAGAGTAGTGGGGCTTATTATCTGAAATTTTCTCCTTTTCAAGGCATTGAGTAATTTTCCTAAGGTTTTATATGCTATATTGATGTTTCATTCCCAACAAAGTGCCATTAATTGTAGAAGGCTCTGTGTCATGCCAATCTCAGGGAAAGAGGATCTAGCGCAGGCACAAAAATCCTACAGTCCCATGGAGTTGGTTTTGAGCCTTTGTGCATGTAAGAAGATTGGAAGAAAATAATAAAGAAGAATAAGAGTTCAGGACGAGTCTCCACACCGGGTGAACCAATGTGATATCATAAAAGGCGGTTTGCTTCAGGCAATATGATATGTTAGTGATGTGATTTATGCTTAGTGTTGTAATATTTATGTTAGATGTATTTGATATAGTAGCTTAGTGCTTAAGTGATGTGAATGTTCAGATCTTCTTTGATGTTGTGTGTTGAATGGATACATGTGATTAGATCTTGTTGAATTCTCGTTGTTCTTTAAATTGGACCCCGTTGTTAGCAATTTGGTAATTTTTTCCAAATGGAAGACAAACGATGAGGTAACTATTTCAACCAAATTTTAGAGTTGAGGCACTAGCTTGCCCAACTCAAAGAGAGGGCTCTCCCTTGTCACTTGATTCTTCTTTGGAAATTGGTGGCTAGAATTTAGTTTGTTCCGAGGTTTAATAATGAAATTGTTGGCAAGAAAGGGAGAAGGACACTTTGGGCTATGGAGTAAAAAAAAAAAAAAACAATACATTTGTTGGTCACTATAATTGTTATTTAACTAAACAATCAAGTGCTACATAAATTGTCAACCTGTGGAAGTCTCATGATTTCAAAGGTAATCACACACTATATATGTTCAATCTCAAAAAACATAGAGTTGTAGGGTAAAAACATATTAGTCACACTTTGCCTTGAACAAGATGAGGTTCTAACTTGAATTACAGAAAGCAACCTACCTATCATAGAAGTTCAAAAGTTTAAAGAAATGATTAATTGAAGAATCCCGATTACATTAAAATAAAACAAGATGTTTGCAACAAGAAATACCAACTATCTTGTAACAGAGAACATGACCCTATTCCCGTGCATGAATCTTCAAAGACTGCTTCATCATCACACTTCATGAACTTATTTCTTAACTAAATAATTGACACACACCGAAGACTAACTATCTCTAACAGAGAACACACTGCTCCCAAAAGTGTGAATCTTCAACACCAAGCTCGGTCATCACACTTTCATAGACTCATTTCTAATTGAAATGATTGACACACACTAAAGGCTATCTATCTTTTAACAGAAAACAGGACCCTATTCCCCAAGTGAATCTTTAGCACTCCGCCCCCATTATCACACTTTCATAAATTCAATTGAAAGAATGCTAACTAGAATGATTAATCAAAGCAGCTAAGCATGAATCATCATATGAAAACAATGTAACAACCAAGAAAGCAGAGTTTCATCAAACAGTTCAAGAAAGTAGTGTTTCAACAAAACAAAATTTAATCAAGGCATGAAATGTAAATGACACTAACACACTACAAAGCTAACGTGTGAATCTTAAGAAGGGAGGGCCCACCTTCATCAAAACTCCCTAAACGTAAAGGAACTAGAAAGAAATGTTCAACAATCTTTTATTCATCCTCATTAACCGTGGTTACATTACATAATCTGAAGTAAAACACGCCCCTCTCTATAAATCCTTTCTTAGTTCATAAGAAGGTCCCTCTACCGACGATTTCTCTTATTTAAAGAGGAGAATCCCTCGAGCACCATTTGATCATCAAATTACATTTGCACATCTCAATCCTATTCTTAGTCGGATCCGATTTCTATACTAGAATAGGGTATCCTAGTCTCCTATAACAGAATGCTATTACAATAGTTTAAAAGGTGTTGAGTGAGGTGTTTTTGTTGTGGCTTGGAGTAATAACTTCTTTATTTGTCTTCTTGTTACCGTTGTTGTATGATAAAGCCAAAGATCGCGAAATCGCGGGTTGTTTCAAATGCACGGATTTGGCGCGCTATGACTGCTTCAACAACTTTGGTCTCGTGCTAAATGATGGTTAATGATAGCTCAAGGTGCAAATGTTGTGGTCAATGCAATAGTTTTTTGTTGTTGTTTAAAGATCGTGAGACCACTTAAGGTGCAATACCTTCTTCCTCGGTGAGTTTTGTTTCAAAGATCGTGAGACCACTGACCGTGGTAAATGCCTTCTTCCTCGCGGTGAGTTGTTGTTTCAAAGATCGTTGACCACTTCTGAGAGTGTAGCAACTTCTTTCCTGCGGTGAGAGCGCTGTTGTTTCAAAGATCAGAGACCATGTAGAGTAAAATAGCCTTTCTTCTCGTGTGAGTTGTTGTTTCAGCATCGTGAGTCCACATTGCATCAAGTTTCAAATGCAGCAGGGTTTGGCGATTTCTGACCGCTTCAAAGCAACAAAACTCAATGCTAATCTGTAGTTTGAACTGCTTCAACACTTATACATTTATGATCAATGGTTGGCATGAGAGTAATGTAAAATTATATAAAACAGCATTAAAACATATAGTAAAGAGAAGAGGACGCGATACCTTTGAAAGATAGGCAATGTGATAATGTGATTTTAAATGTGAGTGAAACAAAGTGTAATGGTAGCAAAAGGTGTGAGCAAAAAGGTGCATTGTGTGGTCCTAACATCCCCCAACTTAAAATGTTTCATGTCCTCGAGCAACTTCACCAACTAACTGGCCATCGACTGGAAGCGCAGTAAGCTACTCTAGCAAGAGTTGGTGAAGGTGATGTCCTGAGCTCTAAACCCTTGGAACGCTGGGCCGTAACCTTTTCCAACAAGAGCCATTCCTTCTCAAGTAAACTTATAATGGACTTGATATTTTTCTGTTGGCATCCAAAGGATAGGGAAATGGAACCTCAATCCAATCCATCTTCAAAGACATTGTCGAACATTAATTTGATGTAGTTAGGTACCCCGGAGATTGCTATCTCAAGATTAGTGGGTTAAAAAGGATTGTGTTCCTCATTTCTTTCTCGATTGTTGCCAAAACATGTTATTTGCCCCAGAGGGCAGCACCGTGGTTTTAATGAAAATGCTGATACCCTTAAAACACCTGAAGAATCAGAATTGTTGAATGTGTTGAGTCATCCTTGGTTTCTTTAAAACTGATAATACTCTGTAACAAAAGTGGCAGTATTGTGGTTCTGGCTTTATCCAGAGAAGGCGGTTATCCTCGCTATGCTTGGCAGCTAGGAAGTCATCATGCCATATAATCTGATTGTTAATGAAGGAGGTGAGTGCCCAATCTGGATGTCACCAACAAGAAGGTTAAGGTTAAGCTATCGGTTATCAGGGATGGCCTCATTATGAAAAAATGCCTCACAGAGGAGGTGCTGTTGATCCAGCGTAGTTTCCTCGCAGTTGGGTTTTAACAAAATCCTGGATTTAACAATCGAGATGGGTCTCCGCCTTTGACCTGATTTGATCTGAAACCATGTGATTCGTTCCATAAGGAACAATGAGTAATTACAGGATGGTTTCCTCGTACCCAATAGCTTTTGTACCAAGTCAAATGTCAGGAGCAATATGCCTTTTAGCTCTTCATTCTGCTCTTATGGGCACGAGATTCCTCGCCTAAGCTTCCAAAGCCTCCCACCTGAGGTATGATTTATTCAGATTTGTTTGTGTTCCTGCAAGCTTTTGGCCTATGTAACAACAAACTATTTTTTCCATTTCTCTATTATTTCCTGCTCATCCCATGGCCGAAGCCAGGTTTTAGCAAGTTGCAAGTAGTAGGTCGAGGTAGGGTCTTAGTGGTTTGTTCCACAAGGGTGTGGGTATTGATATGGCTAGGAAGGGCAGATTCATCAATAGGCAATGTTTGTAAAACTTTATTAACAAAAATCGGCTCTTTTAGGTTTGACATTTGTTGTAGGCCAGGGCTCAGCCTTAATTTTGGAAGGTCCCGTTGGTTCTTGTGCAACAGCCAGTGGTTTTTTCTTCGATCATAGTGTCGGAAGGTGCAGGGGAAGTTCTCACATTGGAATTTGAATTACTTTGTAATGGGCTGGATAGTAGATATCCTCACATTGGATCGCGACATATATATTCTCTTGCCACTGCATTCTCCTCACAGTAGTTCTCCGACATGGTTGCTATGCGAGCTAGGTGTATAATTTAAGTTCCTTCTCATAGACTTCCTTTGCCATGGCTAGCTCTTACTTGTAGGCTTCCAGTTCAAACCTTAAGAACTCATTTTCTTGTAAAACAGACGTCATTGTTGGTTCTAGTTGAGGAATAATTGGTTCTTGTGTAGCAAGCCACAACTCTCATCACTTAGCTGGTTCTTATGGAGTGTTTATAGGATCCACAAACATTCTTGTGTTTCAGCCTCTTGATGTAAAGAAAGTAATGCTGGGTACCCCTCGGGCATCTCGGACTCCCCGGTCTCCAATAACACATCGCTAGTTGGTTCTGTGTTTCAAATTGTATCGGTTCTTGCGTGACATTTATATCCGGTTCTTTTGTTTCAACCACTAAATGGGTAGCCGGTTCTTGTGTTTTAGCTATTGAGTCGAGTAGGCCGGTTCCTGTGTTTCAAATGCATCGGGTTTAAAACGGATGATGTCGCAACACACCGGGCCTCTGGTTCTTGTGTTTCTCAAAGGCCCGTAAGTGGAATAGGTAAAGATTCCCGAATTTGGGATGTTGGAGGTGTACCTGCATAGCCTGATGGGTTGGGGGTTTAGGGAAGTGGCAATAGTGGTTTCCCTTTTTGAGGCCCTTGTTTGTTTTCTTTTTAAAAAGGGTGGAAAGAAAGGATTTTTCTTTCGTTTATGTGGGGGCTTTCCTCAATGATGGGACAGGGAGATTTGTTTGGTTCATAATCATCGCTAAGAATATGAAGGGCAGGAGTGGATGATCCTGGTAAAATGTGGGGCGGGCTAGGTATGGTAGGGGGATTGATTGATCGAATCAGAGGCGTGACTGCTAGGTATCCTCCTGAGGATCCGGGTGGTTTTGTTGCTATCCCCGGCTATTTTCGTGAATTTCACTAGCTTCGGGGATCTTATGGGTGGGTTGTTTAGTGGAGGGTTTTGTTGGGTGAAACCCTTTTAGATAATTAGTTGAGCGAGACGGTGATGAGTGAGGGAAAGTATGTGGATATTTAGCCTTTTGCCAAAAGAATAATGCTACATATTTTAAGACATCCAGCAGATAATAAGGAATGTTCACCAATCTAGCATGTCGTAAATGAGACAACATGACAAAATCGTGGTGGTAGACTACCTGCATCTACTTCACGTAAGGTAGTGCTTGACAAACTTTGCAACTTCCGACCATAGAGGCGGCAATGAGCTGAGTCGAACACCCCTACTGCCTAAATTTGTTCCCTCGGGTAAGAGGAAATCCTGCTTGGCATTAAGAATGATATGTTTGCGGATGAACAATCTAATGCCATTGGTAGAGAGACCCAAAACCCTCTGCTATATCCTCCTCTGTAACCAAAATCCAAACCCCTTGAACAATGGAATGATCTTCCAGGAGATTTTGAGCAAATTGGAGAACATGTTGTTGATCAAATATCTGGAGCCCCTGAAAATAACCCAGCCAACCTCCCAAGTAAAATTTGATAGGCTTCGATGCTTCCAATGGTCAGCCGTGCGGGTTCATAACGATAACAGATCCCTCCCATAGCTACCAAGAAATACACCGGCCAAAGAGTCGAAAGTAGCAAACAGGCAGAGGGAGCTTTCAAGAAGGTAAAATGGTGGTGAAACAAACGCAAGGATGGTAAAAAGGAATGACGGTGGTTGATTTCTTGTGAAATGATGGTATAAAAGTTCGATATTTCCTCCCTTCGAAAGTGTGTGGCTAATAATGATTTTTACACGAGTGGTAATAATGATTTTGAATCTTCTCATTAACTATAGATTAATTGTATTTACGTATAAAATTTACATACCTCACCTTTTACCTTTTGATTCGTACTTAAAAAAATATAATGCCTGTCCGTAATAGTTCTGTAGTGGCCATGGAAGAGAATTTTTTTTGATTTGTTAGATGAATTGTATCAAGGATTTGTTGACCGGAAGGACAAAATGTAGTATGAGAGTGCAAAGGCTTATTGACAGAGAATGTTAAAAAGTTGGTGTTTCAAAGAATGAAAGAAGGGCTTAAACAATTGTTGAACAGTAGTGTTTTGACAATGGAAAATGTGAAGAATTGTTGAACAAAGGTGTTTTGGCAATGGCCGTGGTGAAAGGTTGTCAGGACAATGGTGTTTCAAACAATGGGGAAAATGGTGGAAGGTTGTTGAACAAGCTGGTGTTTCAAAGAATGGGAAAAAATGTGAAGAATTATGAACTGGTGTTTCTAAGAATGGGGAAAATGACCTAAAGGTTGCTACTGTGCTGGTGTTTCAGCACGGGCAAATGGTGAAGGTTTCCAACAATGGTACCAAAGAAGGGGAAAAAGGCACAAAAGTTGTTGAAAAGTGGTGTTTCAGGAATGGAGAAAGTCAAAAAGTTGTTGAACAGCTATGTTTCAACAATGAAAAAGAGCAAAACGCTAGTCAACAAAGCTGGTGTTTCAAGACGGGGAAGCTTGCATTTTCTTGGAAGTAGATCGCCCCTTCCTTAGTAGGCCCTGCTTGATCGTAAATCAAGAAAAATTGATTGTAACATGGTATTTCTTGACAGGGATTTATTAGTAAACAAAATCTAATTTAATACTAAAGAAATTAAATTAAAAAAGAATTAATTGCAATTAGGGGTAGGAGCCCCCTCTAAAAAGAGATAATGAGAGTCTACCACACATGTGGCCTTAAAATATTCCTTGTAAATGGGCTGGGTACTGCATGGAGCCGGCGACTTATAATCTGTTTTGGATTCATCGATTGTGAGGAGCCTTATCGTTCCATTGGGGAAAACAATGTCTACTTCGTATGGTCCAAGCCATCTTGTATGTAGTTTTCCTTGAAATTCCTTGAACCGAGAGTCATACA
This sequence comes from Picea sitchensis, assembly GCA_010110895.2. NCBI lineage: Eukaryota > Viridiplantae > Streptophyta > Pinopsida > Pinales > Pinaceae > Picea > Picea sitchensis. The sequence goes on from SNQJ01S0151778.1 coordinate 21,046, forward strand.
AGAGGGGCCTTAATTACCTTTTGAACTACTTTATGCTCGATAGTCACAAGAACCTAGTCAGATGTGCATCTACAACCAAGGTTGACAAATTTCAAAGTAGTCCTTAAGGTTTTGATTTCAATTCCACGTGAAAGACACACTCTTTCCATAGACTAATTAATAGGGAGAGAATCTTGTAGCATTTCTCCAGGTATTTCTATAAGCCCATAATGCTTCAAGGAGCCCGTGAGGACCAATCCTTTATGTTTTCCCTCAATCGCTTTTGTAAGAATGGCTTCTATTACTTTATTTGTGCTTTCCACCTCGGCCCATTGGCTTGGGGTGGTATGGTGTAGTCATTTAATATGATATTTTTGAAGGTGGCTTTGAAACCATGAGAAGTGCAAGGAGTTCCTCCATCTGTAACCAATTCTCTTGGCACTCCAAATTTGATGAAGATGTCTTCAAATAGAAAATCTAGAACTGCTTCTTCCGCTTCTCTCATGGAGTGCTTTAGCTTCCACCCACCTATCAAGTATAATTGCATACCACTATGTAAACTTTTTGATCGGGATGGGGGGTTAATGGGTCCCACAAAGTCTAAGGCCCATCTTCAAATGGTTCAAGTACTACATTGGGGTTTAATGGCATTTCATCTCTATGATTAGGTTGGCTCCATTATTTGGCAGCCATCACAGTCCTATTTCTTTGCATCTTTAAAAAGCGAGGGCCAATAATACCCTATCATCTTTAGAATTTTATGTGTTGTTCTTTATCAACAAAATGCCCTCCCACAAGGCCATCATGACAAGCTTTTAGTAGATCATAAACCCTATCTCTAATGCACCTTTGGATTTCTTTATCGTTCCTGTGTGGAAAAAGACACCCACTTATCCAATCCATACCGAGCACGCTTGTTGAATGATTCTTCTTTCTCTGTGGATAGGTGTGGTGGTAACTTCCCTCGCAGAACCAAGTAGTTAGCGGCGTCTTGCGTCAAGCAGGAGTGAGCGTAGATATCAGAAATAGATATTCATCAGGAAAGGAATCATCTACTGGGGTATTATCATCAGGTTTTAACCGAGAAAGGAAATCAACAACTACATTTTCTTTTCCTGGTCTATCTACAATTGTAATATCAAATTCTTGCAGTAATAGTAACCATCTAGTGACTCGAGCATTTGTGATAGGTTTGTTCATTAGATATTTGATAGCTGAGTGATCAGTATGGACAAGAGTGGAGTAGCCAGTGATGTAATGTCTAAATTTATTAATAGCATAGATAACTGCTAAAAATTCATTTTCGGTAACTGTATAGTTAAGTTCAGCAGGAGTCATATTCTTGCTAATGAAATAAATAACATAAGGAAGATGATTTTCTTCTTGTCCCAATACAGCTCCTATTGCAGTGTCTGAAGCATCAGGGGGTATATGAAATGGAAGTGTTCAATCTAGTCCTCTAAGAATAGGAGTTGTAGATAACTGATGTTTAAGTGTATTAAATGCTTCCTGGCAAGAATTAGTCAATTTGAACTCAACATTTTTCATCAGTAACACAAACAGGGGAGAAGCTATTTTGGAAAAAAAATTGATAAATCTTCTGTAGTATCCAGCATGTCCTAGAAAACTTCTTACTTTTGTTTGGGTTTTGGGAGTAGGAAGATCTTTAATGACTTATATCTTGGATGGATCCACCTGAATTCCTTGAGATGAAATAAAATGTCCAAGCACTATTCCTTCACTCATCATCATGTGACATTTTTTGTACTTAAGGAGAGGTGGGCTTGTATACATTGTTTAAGTACTTTCTCAAGGTTTTGTAGTGCTTCCTGGAAAGAAACACCATAAGGAGTAAATTCATCCATAAAAATTTCCATAGAGTCATTAAGCATATCAGAAAAGATTCCTATAACTGCTCTTTGAAAGGTTGTTGGTGCATTACATAGTCCAAATGGGAGAACTCTATAAGCAAAAGTTCCCCAAGGGCTGGTAAAAGTGGT
>SNQJ01S0151779.1:7701-23024 GCA_010110895.2 Picea sitchensis
ATAAATGCACCGTTTAGCAGGGGTGCGGGTTTTTTTCCCAACAGTCGTGCATTGTGCGCGTATGCGTGCATTGTACGTTGTTGTTATGCGCATATGCGCGCGCACCCAGATGCTGTAAAGCGCCCTTCAACTTTTGGTCACTTGGTATAGTTTTTGACCCTTTTGCAATGCTGTGGAATTAATCCTGTGCCATGAATGACTTCAGTCCTGTTTTTATGATGCGGAGTTCTTGTCGCCATGTGCGGGTGAAATTTCAGTGATAACACTAATTCTTGTATTTCTTCAGTGGTGGATATCTTGAGGTTCCAACTGCTACTGCTTGTGCTTCGGAATACCATTCTGGCCAACCTATGACATCCTCTACAGTCCCTTCTAGTGGGTGGTCTGACATGGTGGTTTGAGACTCATTTGGCTCAACTGCTGCTTCCTGGTTCATCGTCATTACATTGACTCTCAGAGCTACTTCGATGTTCTTTGGTTGTGCCTCCTTCAGGGTTTCTGCATCCTGGTTTTTCTACTCCTATGCCTATGTCGACGTATCTACATTCGTGCCCTCTAGTGTTGGTTGTTGGGTTTCTTATACTACCGGTGTGGAATTCACCGGTGTTGTTTCTAGGGATGGGATTTCATCAATATTGATGATCTTCAGTGGTTTATGTTTGCCTTCTTCCAATCGTACCTGTGCCCTAGTTCTAACTCTAGGTTTTCTGGCAGTTTGGCTTGTTTCTTCTTTCTTTGGTGGTGCCATAATAGTGAATGTCGATTGCTTGCAGGGCTCCATGGCTTCTGCACGTTCTGTGAAATTTTCTCTATGCTCTGTATGCGCTCTTGCTCACAGTTTCTTATCCAGTGTCGTAGTAGACTGTTTTCTCCCACGTCCGTGCTTTGTATGGGCATCGTATGAAACTTTTTGAAGATGTTGCCTTTATGACAGGTTCAATGAACCTTCGATCCCTCTGTACTTTCCATTACTCTCCCTCTATGTCTCCAATTGGTGCCATTAATGTGGTGTCTCGTCGGTCCTTTCTGTCATTTAATTTTGCATACTTTGTCTTATCATACTTCTTTTGTCATATTTTCATTTCCCGCTTGTTTCCCTTTATACTTGGATGTTAACCTTATCCTCGCCGATTTTGTTTTCTTAATCATGTGTGCCCTTTCTGTCTTCGATGCACTGTTCCTATGTTGCTATCATTTTAATAACCTTTTTTTTTTTTAACTGTGCGATGGGTGCTCGATTTTCCTTCTACAGCTTCAATCGGCTCCCATTGATCATCCCTATGAGTTATATGCTTGATAAGTCTTTCAATTGTACTGCTCCTCCATCTGTAATAGTTTTTACTTCATATGGTCCTAACCAGTGCATTCTGATCTTGCCTAGGTGTTGAAATGATTTGTTTTCATACATCAGTACTATATCTCCTTCCTTGAAGGTTTTCTTCTTGATGTGTCTATCATGCCAAGCTTGGTCCCTTGCTTTCTGGACTTGTTGGTGAAAACCTGCTAAGATTCGGTCTTCCTCCATGGTCATCAACTGATTTAGTCTCTCTTGTACTATGCCTCATGCTGTCATGTGTGTAATTGCTACTACGCGCAAGCTGGGTACTAAAAATTCTAATGGCACCACTGCTTCTTGGCCATAGACCAGTTTAAATGGTGTGTGCCTTGTCAACATTTTTCATGTAGTCCTAAAGGCCCATAATATTGCTGGTACTTTGAGGTCCCAATCGTCCCTGTTGACATTACATATCTTCATTAGTGCATTCTCCAGGATTTTGTTGAATGCTTCTATTGTGCCATTTTCCTGTGGGTGATATGGTGTGCTCTTTTGATGATGGACTTCAAACTCTTCAGTCATAGCACTGATAGTGTTGTTTATGAAGTGCATGCCTTGGTCGCTCATCAAAACTCTGGGCATCCAAATCTAGTGATCACTTGTTCAAATAAAAAGTGTGTTGTTGTTTATGCGCTGCAATCCTTCACTGGTGCGGCTTCCACCCATCTTGTTAGGTACTCTGTCACGGTGATAATGTACCTAGCTCCTGTTCTTTTTGCTAGTGGGTTGATTGGTCCCACAAAGTCTATTGTCCATTTGTCAAATGCTTGCAATGTTACCTATGGTCGTAATGGCATCTCGTCCCTTATGTTGGGTTTACCTAACCTTTGACAAATATCGCATCTTTGACAGTATTACTTCAAATCTCGGAGAATGGTCGACCATAATAGTCCTGCATGCAATACCATCTGCACAGTAGCTTTTCCTACGTAATTTCCTCTTTCTATTCCCTCATGGGATTTTGTTAAGACTCTTGGTCTTTCATGTTATAACATGTATCTTCATAAGATTCTATCTGTGCCCATTTTGTATAAGTGTATTGTGATCAACTGATAGTATGCAGCGTGGACTACCAGGTTCTTCTTCTGCGCAGTGTTGTATTGCTATGGCACAGTGCCTATGCTCAAGTATTGAATAATATATGCAAAGTATTCATCATGGATATGGACTGAGAATAACTGTGCATCCGGGAAGTTGTCTTCTAAATTCGTAGGTTCTTCTCCATTTGTGACTCTTTATATGGGGTCAGGTCCTGCATTCAATTTTCCTGGCTTGAGTATTACTTCAAAGTCAAATTCTTGAAATAGCAGCAACCATCAACAGATTATCCCCCCCAACATCGGCTTGTTGACTAGGTATTTTAGGGCTAAGTGATATGTGAACATCTTAAAGTGTTTTTCCAATAAGTAGTGTCTGAAATTCTATAGTGTGTAGACCATAGCTAGGCTATCTCTCTCCATGGTGTTGTAGTTTTTTTCTGATTCTGATAGTTTTATGCTTGCAAGGCTATGGGGTGCTCCAAACCCCCCTCTCCTAGCTGAGCCAAGATATCTCCAAGTGATATGGCTAATGCATCTACATGGACGTGGAATGTCTTCTCCCAGTTTGGAAATACTAATATTGGTGCAGTGACCATCTTTTCCTTTAGGGTATGCAGACCATGTTGACACTCGTCGTTCCATTGAAACTTTGTATCTTTTATTAACAATTTTTCTATTGGTGCAGTAATCTGTGTGTATCCTTTGATGAACTTTCCATAGTATCCTGTGTGTCCCAATGTCGCTCTTAGATGACAGACTATTTTAGGTGGTGGTAAATTAACAATTACTGCAATCTTTGCAGGATCTACTAGTAAACCTTCTTTGCATACTATATGACCCAATAGTATCCCAAATGATGTTACGAATATGCATTTTTTATGTTTAATGGTATCTTTCACTGCCTGCATGTTTCTAGCATCAACCATAAGACTTCGACATGGTCTATCAACAAACTATAGATTGTCCAATCATCCAGCTATACCTCTAGAAACTCGTGGATGAATTCATTAAACGCAGTGATGACTACTCTAGAAAATATTGCTGGTGCATTCTTCAGTCCAAATGGCATGACTGTGTACTGGTAGGATCCCCATTCTGTCATAAACGTGTTCTTGTATCTGTCTTCCTATACTATCTTTATATGATGGTAGCCTGAGAATCCATCAGTAAATGAGTAAGATTTATGTCCACCTATGTTCTCTAACACTTCATTCGTGAAAGGTGTAGGGAATGGGTCATGTAGGCATGCATCATTCAACTTCCTCAAGTCGACGCATATCCTTATCCCTCCTTGTTTTTTTTCTTGAACTACCATTGGGTTTATCCATTCTGATTCTTCGACCAGTTCTATGATTTTGGCTTCGAGCATCTAGTCAATCTCACCTTTGACTTTCTACTTATATATTGGGTTCAATCTCTATGGTCGATGTCTAATCATTTTCTCTTTAGGTCCGAGTGGTATCTTCATTTCTCCTAGCTCTCCTGCTATACCCTTCATCTCTGTAAATGTTGTAGGAAATAGGTCATTGTACTAGCACAATAACTCTATTATACTTTCCACTGTTTTCTCATACCAATAGTCTTCAATGCTGGCCATTTTGGGATGCTCAATTATCCCAATATTGACTTTCTTTACTTTGATCAACATGGAAATGACTTCTAATTCTATGGGTGGACCTTCCACCTCTCTTTCTCCTTCTGCTTCTTCAATCTAAATATCATGTAGATCATCTTCATCCAGTGCTTCCTCTCGGACATGGTAACATGACAATAGTTCCTTAACTGTCTGTTTGTTCTGTTGTTTCTCTTATGTTATGAGCTTGAATTCTAGTTCCTTGATGAATACCATGCCTCTTATCTATTTAAGAGTTGCATCTATGTTGGGGTTTTCATGTTCAAATGAAAAAGTGACTGTAAAATTCCTTTGCAATGTGGTCCAGGTCACAGTTCCTTTGCACAATTCCTGGTCTGTGTATTAGTTTGCTGGTATGCCCTCTAGTGTGTGTATAAAATGATGAGGCCATTTCTCTGGGGGTGTCATTTTCCATAGTGTTCTGCACTCCTCCAATTGTTCTGCTAGTGCCCCTTGTCCATCATACTTGTGCTACTTGTTGTCTTTTTGTTCTATGTCGAACCATATGCATAGTAATCGCTTACATTGGTACCAATCTGTGATCGTCTCTTTGTGTGTGCCCCACCATCTTGCAAGTGTGGCCTTGAGTGTTATATCAAGTGCTAACAGTCTCTAATTATCTAAAACTTTATATTCATACTGTGCCAAGAATACTTCCATGTTGTTTATTCTGTGGAAACTAGGTGGTTCCCTTATCTCCGTGCCTACCCATGTTACTGCGCGGTCTATTATTGCACATCTTCTCATGGACACTTCATGTAGCCGTTGTTTCCAGTTCTCTAAACTAGTATATGAGTTTGTTTCACATGAAGTAATGCTCCGCCAACTAAGTATCCCATATGCAGTTGGGTTCACGTAATCCTCATCGAGCACAGTTGTTCTATACAACTAGCTGATTTTCTCTAAGTCTAAGAAAGTAGGTTCTACAAACATCTCCCCTTCCAATGGATCTAATGGTGAGAAGACCTTGTATTCTCCTAACTCAAATGTCATTTTCTTGGTATTCAAGTTGATTATGGCTTGGTTGTCAAACATCCAATCCAAACTAAGAAACATTAGATATGGTGTTCTATCATCCACTATTTCAATGAATTCAAAATATTATTTAGTGCACACCCAATCCAAGTCTATTTTCAATCCTTTTAGTCTACCAATTGGTAGGACTCTATGTTGGTTTGCTAGATTCAGTTGAACAGGTAAATATCCTAATGTGGGCTCTCCCATGCATTGCCATGTCGTTTTTGGTATTACATTAACTTTAGATCCTAGATCTAATATGATATCTCCCATGTTGAAATCTTTGATGTTGGCATTCAGTATGAACTCCCTATTGGTTCTTCCTCTTGTATGTAGGTGATTTACTATTTTTTATTCTAGTTTTCCTTTCGTCTCTATACTACATTTTTCTAATATGTTTTGCAATATTTTAACAGATGATAGATCATTCAATAATTTTACACATGATTGCAAAAATACTTTGATTATACTTACTTGTCCCATGGGTTTCATTTCATTGGTATGATCCAATACTGGAGGCATATTGTACTCTGGTGCTTCCTTTCTTTGCTACACAGTTGAAGTCGACGTCATGTCTTCCTTCTGAAATTCTTGTCTAGCTTCCTTAAATATCACCTTCTCCTTGTGCACTTCGAACTGCTTCCTTGGTTCGACGTTCTTCTTCACCCATTGGTTTTGTACTTGCTCTTGTCGAACTGCATCATTTCCTATTTTATCTCCTCCACGAGTGACGATGTTGATGTTCCTTCCTTCATCCCTCGCTTCAGCTGAAATCCATTGAACATTCTGGTTGTTCTGATTCCTTTTTTCTTGAATCTTTACTAGTAGTGTCAGACATTCCTCTATATCATGGTCTGATGCACGACAATACATGCATGTTGCTAGTGGAAGTGGACATTCCCTTGCATAATATCCCAGTTGTTGGAAATTGTGACATACCACTGCTCCTCTACCTCGTCCGAAGCCTCCTCTCGCATGTCCTCCACCTCTGTTACCTGCTTGATCTCCTCTCAGCGCATTATACTGAGGTGTCTGATTCTACTGTGTAGTATTGTATTGAGGTTTTATTGCATTGTACTGTGGTTGTGCGTTATTATATGGTTGTTGCGCAGTATTATATTGTTGTTGTGCAGTGTTGTATGGAGCTGGAACTTGGCTAAATTGTAGTGTGGTTTTCCCAGTCAACATTTATGCCTTCACTCTATATGCATATGATGTTCTCTCTCTCATCAGCTCCATGGTTCTACAATATTTGTCGTCATGGCCCATTGTCTGGTATTTCTACATCATCGTGCAGTGATATGGATCGTGACCCGATTTCTTGCAGATTTCACACCATAATCCTCCTATTGGTAATGAATTTGGCATTCCTATTGCCATATAATGCATGAATGTTGGACATTCGTTCTTGTGGTGTCCTTCCATCCTGCATGTAGTGCACCAAACAACTTCTCATTTTTCCTTACTTATTATGGTTTAGCTGAAACATTAAGTTCTTCAAATCCTCCTTTAATTCTTCGATAGCTGGGTCCATCTGCTGATACTGATTTTCTTCTAGTTGCAGTGATGCCTGTAGAGCCTCTGCCTACATCTGAAAATTTGTTGTCACAATGGGTATTTTAAGTGTGGTAGTAGTGAATTTATGAATAGGTGCCTATGTTGCATATCGGTCATGAGATACTTCAACTTTACTTTTAAACACTTGAATCGCTGGTCAATTTCCCAAATAGATTGTCCTAGTTTCTGTCAGATTTCTATCATCTCATTCATGTATTGATCCTTTGAGCTTGGCTTATGGAACTCATTTATCAGTAACTTCTTAATTTCTATTAGTCCTTGTCATCCCTGGTGCACTATTTGCATCTAGACTCATGTACCAGTCTAGTGCGTGGTTTAGAATCATGTACCAGTCTAGTGTGGGGTGTTATTATAGGGTTTCTATTTTCTTTCTATGCAAAATCTAGCTCTTTTGTTCTTAACAATATTTCTATCTCTTCTTTTGTGGGATTCCATGGTCTCAACATCCCCTTCTAATGATTCATTGCTTTCTTCTTTTATTTTCTCTTCTCTTGCTCAACCTATCTCATCTAGTCAATCCTCTCCTATTCCTACCAATGACAACAGAACCATTTGTTGGTTACTATTCTATTTTGTCTGAGTTCATACTGAGTGACCCAGGGTTCATGTCTATTCGGGTTTCCAACAAAGCCTCTAAAACTATCGGCCCTCCTGGTAAACCAAAAGGCAACACAACACACAGAATGCACTGCACAATATCACCCAAGATAGATTTAATGGGTGGTTGTAATACTCATGTGTTTACAACCTAGGATTGAGTGCGAGATGTGAGAATTGTATATTGAACCACTATTATAACTTGTAAACACAATATACTGTCATTTTTGAATAAGCAGGAAATGTGGCAACTCATTCATTAAACATAACCATGACTACTGAAGACAATAAATATATGCATGCATTCATCACATAACACAGATGTTACCATGGTTCACCCCCTCCTAGGCTACATCCTCAAAGATTTGCCTCTCGACTCTTTTATTATAGTATTTCTGCATCTACAATGTCGCACACATTACAATCCTTCTGAGTTGGGTAAGATCTATATGAGGTGGACTAGATCACACCAGGCTCCCCAATCCCCTCCATCTTGCCAGCTTACAAAATTAGGTCATACAACAAAATATTACATATTGCATCTACTCATAGATAACTAGCTAAACTCAATAATACTCCAACCTGAACCCCCTATGATACCTCGGTATCTATATTTATATGTTTCTAGATCTTGATCCATTACAATCCACTACAAAAACCCTAACCCTAACATTGTTAGGTCTTCCCTACATGCATGCATGTTGTTCTTCCTTCCAGTTGTCTCTTTCCTCGTGCATGTTTTCTTTCCCAAAAATCATCTTTCTTCCCCCTTTGGCCTACTTCCAACACATGGTTAGAAGAGATAAGGTAGTCATAAGACTCATTAGAACAAAAGGTTTCAATAAATTATCTATCAACAATAGAAAAATAAAATTGTTCTATGTCACTTGAACTTGAAGAATTTGAAACATTAGGAAAATCTAAATCAACATAAATTAATTTTAAATTATCCATGTGTGAGGAAGAGTTCATTTTGGGTGTGTCTAGATTTTGTTTATTAACAAAATGATCAACATTCATGTCTTTCCCCATAGTTTCCTCTTCCATTCCTTGTGATAGAGAATATGACATAGGATAATGAGAAACTAACATAACCATTAGTGTGACTCAAAGTGTCCCATTATCAATAGGAAAATCCTCCTCTTGGACAACTACAAAAAAATATAAAATCGAACTTACTACACAAGAGGTCTCTTTTTCTTCACAAGGAAGGAAAGGGGGAAAGGAGTGGTGGAAGGATACATAGGATTGTTCTAAAAAATAATTATTTATATAATCTATATCCCTTATAGTAAAGAAATATCCATACATATGAAGTTTAACTAAAGGATTAACATTTTTAGTATTTTCATTTAAATCTAAATCATCATGTGAAGAAAGGTTAAACGTGTTTTAGATTTTTCATCCATTGATTCATGTGTTTCATTAGTAAGAAAAACTAAACAAGAAATAAAATCACTGTTAGAGGGCCGATTATACAAATGAAATCTATTGCAAATATGATTAAATATGATAAAAAAATCTTCAAGGTATTCATCCTTGTTCTTCTTTAGCTCTAAAATTTCAGCACACAAATAATCATAATCATAATTCTCAAAAGCATGCAAAAAATCATGCATAAATTGTTCCAATGTGTGAATAGAGGTGACCGAAATTAAAGTGTCTCACCAACTCTTAACTTGACCTGCAAAAGTGAGAGTGAACAACCTACAAATGGTATTTCCATCAGTAATATTTTGAGAACAACAAAATTTCCAAAAATGTAAATCATGTGTAGATGCAGATATTTCACTCTTGCCATCAAATCTAAGTTGTGACAATAAATGGAAAATCTTTCAGGAGGTTTGGGAGGTATAGTACCAAAAAAAAATCTCATAAAGGGATATGTGGTGGAGCCATTGGTAAATTAAAATAAAAATTAACAAGAATGACTCCAATGGCTCAGTTTGTCATCTTGCCCTCGTTCTAGCTCCATTTTTGTTAATGGCTCTGAATGAGCTCTCGAGCAAATGAGGGAGAAATATTGATGGAAAGTCCCAGTTAGACCTATTATCCCTAATTTTTAGGGATAACCAGGAGATCATGTCTTGAGGCCCAGAGGTCCTAGGCATGGAGTACCAAGAGCAGGATTGACCTGAGCATGGCCCTAGAGGGCCCATCCTTTTCTTCTTTCATCAGACTCATCTTGTCTTGAGGCTCCATGAGGTAATTAGTCTAGGTATCATGGTATGTGTCACTTTTTATCGTTAAAACCTTTAAATGTATGCATCTAATTCCTTTTATCTCTAACAACCACTTGGATCTTACATTAGCCCACTTGACCATGCTTGGGGATATTGACAAGATGCCCTAGCAAGCCTGTACCCATAGGTTTTGGTTTTCCACTGGGGGATTTCTGAAGAGCCATCATCCTCTCCCATCATACCACCACTTTTCCATCTTATCTCCCACTCATCTATCCCATTCCCCTTGTCGGGGCATTAGGTTGACCTGTTTGTAGGGTTCCACCTTATCTCATGGGAAGAAGGGGCTAAAGGCCCAGAAGGTAAAAGCAGCTGGTAAAAGATAAAAGCCTAGAAATAAAACCTTGAGATGCTTCGCTCAGGGATCCTCGAGAGGGTAGAAAAAAGCCTCTTAGTAAGAAACAAGAGGGACCTAAAAAAAAAAAAAGACCTAGTCAAGAGGATAGGGGGTCTCATGATGAGCCAACATATTATGTTTATGGGTACCTAACAGCATTACATTGCCACCATATCGTTACCATGCCAGGGAAGTGAACTTTGGTTGCATGGCCAAGGGAAAGGGGGTCTCATCATGAGCCAACCTTATCATCTCTGTGAAAGTACTTGTGGGTAACACTATCAGCTCTAGTCACCATGCCAAGGCAGTGTCCTCTGGTTAGTCCTTGAATAAAAAGAAAAAGAAGAGAAAAAAGAAAATAAATAAAAGAATAAAAGCAAGAAAGGGCTTGGAAAAAATTGCATCCATGATGAGTACAACTCACCTTCTACAAAGGAACCCATAGGTAATATCATGCATCCCTAGCTCTCACTCTACCCATATGTCTGGACATCCCTTAGCTACATCACCTCATTTACATGGCTTGGATGAAAACCCTTGGAAACTTTCCTTTCCTTATGGATACTAGCCTAATAGGGTGTCTTGTCCTTTTTCTCGACCTTATATTGTAGGTTTTTGTAATCTCTTGGAGCTATTGAATGATATATCAGGGTTTTTATGCATATGTTTGATAAAATTAATGATGAAATGTTATTAACATTGCTATGATATCTATGACTAATGAGCCCATGGAGGGCATAGCTTTTGATGTGCAGGACCATGCCCGATGGACAGGTACCATTTGGACTAGTACACATGGGGAGATGACTAGTTTAGACCTCCATGGGGTTGAAGAGCCCATAGGATGGTTGTTGAGACCCTGTCAGAGGGGTAGAGATGAGACAGTGTGTGATCGGGGTTTTACACCGGAGAAGAAGAGGATGTTTCACCAGAGGGACTTTGGCAGAGCTCGACCTAGGGGGAATGACCCCTTTTCAGTGGAACGTTGCCCTTGGAAGCCTCAGAACATCCCCATCATCACCATGATGTCATCTAGCTTCATGGTCACTTTTGGAGGTAGGCTGGGCAACAATGGCACATGTGGCATGTTGGAGAAGCCCCTGGGGGGCTAATGTTTTTCTCTTGGATGTCTCATTTTCCCTGAAAGGGAATAGCGCCTTCCTTGAAGGGGCCTTTGCCTTTATTACAACTCAGTTAGGGTTTTAATTTTACAATTTAATGTAAAAAAAATATTATTTTGGTTTATATCCTTGTCGGCTATTTTTTATGACCTAAATTAATTAAAGGTCATTGATACAGTATATATTGAGGACTTTTATCCTCATTTTGACATAACACAACACTCACTCTCCTAGTGAGACTAGATTTTTGTGCCCTACTTGGGTATTTTTTCTCTTGGAGTGAGGCACACTTGTTGAAGGAAGGATTTTCTTGGCACTTTTGTCATTTCTCTTGAAGGAAAGTTTACAAATAAGGTTTGCAATGTTATTTCATCGTGATATGTAAGTGTTTTTTCTGCAAAACTTCTTAATTGAATGGTTGTGATCTTATATTCTTGCATTTATTTATAAACTTTTCTGATTTAAAACCCTAGGGGATAAACACACAAGTAGGTTGTTATCTCATGTCCCCTAAAAGAGAAATTTTCAGCCATTGAAGGACAAAGGAAAATCCTATCCATAGCTACACTCTCATTTCTCTCTTTCCTTGAGCTAGCCATACCCTCTAAAGTCAAGAAGGAGGTGACATCCCAGGCCTAGGTTATCTACAACTAGCACCAACCTGCTTCTACGGTTTGGTGATATGGCCTTGCTTTAGCAACATCCTCCCTCATCTCACTCTTGTGTCTTCATTTATCTTTATGCTATCCGTTTTGCCAAGTTAAACCTACGGAAAGAGGAAGGAGCATGAGGCCTTGCTTTAGCAACACCGTAGTGAGCTTCTTTCCCCTAGTGTTTTTCTTCTAGGGCTCTGACATAGAATCACTTCAAAACCCTTCCCTCTAGTCCTTAGCCTTTTCCTTCAACCTTTGCATCCTCCCTTAACTTGACTCCATTTACCCATAGGCACTGATCTCAGGACTCCAATGTTGAAGTGGAAGTGATTGAAACAACTCTCAAAACCTTTTATAAATTGAAACCCTAACTAACTACTAACCCTAAAAAGCTGAAGTCACACTTGGTCATTTCATCTTGACGCAACATTCTTTATATATTGAGCAATTGGATGATGGTTTGATGCATTTATTGAATAAGGATTGATTAAATACATTAATTGCCACATCATCTTGACATTTATTGGTGAAGTAGTATTATTTCATTGCTATATTAACAAACATTGACTTCGTCAATATTTATTGTTACAATTGCTTATATATTGATATCAAATAGTTATATGAAGTACTAACTAATTGAATTATAGCCTGCATGTATTAGTTTGTTGTTGCTTTGTTCCGAGCAGGTGTTCTCATTTGGGCCTACACTTCATTTTTGGTTGTTTAGCCCGACCATCTGTCCTAGGTGGTGACATGTGAAGAGGGACCTTTACTTTGACCTTTAAAACTTTATCCTCTTCAAAACCCTAGGTTATCGGGGAAGTCTCCCCTGGGCCTAACCTCCCTGAAGAGAAAGAACCTCCCCATTGTGGTAAGATTGGGTGGGGTAGGTTCTTGTTATGCCAGTTTTCCCTACATCTTATACCCTTTTGACCTAGCTACAAAATGTGCAATAACATTTTGGTGCCACTGTTGGGGAAAACTGAGTCAATTCTCCTAAAAAAATGACACTTTTCAGTAAGCCTTGCCTTAGATGCCTTATCTTACAAGCTTACCTGGCGACTCCACTAAGGGTGTTTTCCCTTATCTTTTGATAGTTTCATGAAAATTATCTGGTGACTCCACTGATGACGAAGCCAACTATGACTTCACAATGGGATCCATGGAACTACAAACCTTTGGACATGAGTAAAATCCAGGGATATCCTATACGAATGCCCCCATTTTATAAAAATTGTCTCCCTAGATTTGCTGGCATTGATGGAGAAAGTCATGATTATCACATGAGAAAATTCTGGGCTTTCTTTCAATACTACCCTGTCAGTGATGAGGTTGAATATTTGGTGATGAAACTCTTCTCCACCTCTCTACATGGAGAGGCTAGAAGATGGTATTATAATCTTCCAGCTACCAGTATCACATCTATGGACCATTTTGAAGAAATCTTCCTTGCAAGGTGGGTTATGAAATTGGAAGATATACAATCATTGCTGAAAGGTATTGAAAGCATAAAACAAACGGAGGCTGATATTTTTGGATTTTTCAAAGCAAGGTTCCAGAGATTGCTTTACCATATTCCTGAAAGCCATCGTCCTAAAGACAAGTACCTCATTTATCTCTATATTAATGGACTTCAGGGGCATTTGAGCTTCCTCCTAAATAAAAGAAATCCAAAAACACTTGCAGAAGCTCACAACATGGCCATTTGAATCAAAAAGAATCTCTCCTTTTCCAGAACCAATGACCATACCATGGACACTCTTAGTTTGATAAGACTAGTTTCCCTTGAAACCTTTGCTGAAGATCCACAAGAGAGAGGGGAATAGGTTTTTAACCAAGAGAATGAGGACATGATTAAGGAGTAAAAACCCAAGTAAGATGATGAAGTACCAACCCCTGCTCCTCACTCTGATGAGGTCATCGAAGAACCTATTTCTCCTACACAACAAAGCGAAGATGAGGTTAGTCATTTTCCACTTTAGGATTCCGATGACACCTTATTCCTTGATCTAGAAAATGAAGGAGAAATGAAAGTTTTGAATGAAAAGGATATTCCTTGCTGTACAATTGAATACAAAGAATAAATCCATGAGGATGAAACAATAATACATGATGAAAACACCAAAGTCCTCGAAGCCCCTACTCAAGAAGAAACAATAAGTTGCCCTCCTCCCCTAGTTTTTGATGATGCTTTACTTTATGATGAAGGAAATGAGGAGGAGGAGAATGAGTTTTCAAATGTTTCAAACCCTGCATGTTATGACATAGATAGTGACATTGTTGATGAAATTGATGAGTTCATACATGTTGGGTGTTATTGGATAAATCTGTAAGTGTGGACACAAACTGATCTCCCTAGATCCACCTGGATCTAGAACAAACCAAGACAGAATATGACTCTTTCCTTAGATTTTAACTATTGAACTAAATAGGAGGCAAGAACCACGAACATACCTTATGATCGCTTCCTTTGGTCTTTTTTGATCCCTTTTCTCTCCAGTGCTCTTGTATAGTCAAGACCAAAACAATACAAACCAACCAAAGTGAAGAAAGCACAATCTATTCAACAATCAATCTATGTATATGATCAAGGAGTTATACAATAAAGTGGAACTAGCTTTATGGGAAAGGGACATATTACTGTATCATATTAATGGAAAGTAAAGATTACAACCTAAGCCTTGATGTCACAAAATTCCTTTCGATGGCCCTTGGCTTTGACACACACATTTTCTCACTTGCATGAAGAAGATCAACCACCTTTGATAAACTTGTTGGAGTTTCCTAGCTGCTGTGGCTTCAGTCCTTCACACAATCTTTCACCAATTATCCAATGTCTTGTTTAACCTTGTTTGCTTCTAACCTTTTCCAAGAGAATCCCCTCATTTTATAGGAGATAATGAATTAGTTACTTGGATAAGAATGATCCAAAAATATCAAGGAATCCAGTACTAGGATAACCACTCGAATGCCATCTCATCCTTCTAGAAGATTCCCTTCTAAAAACTTTGAGAATTCATCTTTTTCCTTGCTTAAGAAAGAGTTCGCACCCCAGCAGTTCAAAACAGTGTGAACTTCTCGCATCCTGGCTTAAGTTAGCTTGCGAGAATCATACATTCTCGCAGGCAAATGTATTAGCAGCCTGCGAACCTTCCTAAAAAATGTGATTTCTGGAAAGAGATGAAGTTAACTTTTCTCAGGAGAAATTTCTTTTGAAGAGCATGAGTACACCATCATTAATACATCATTGTGATGACCAAAATCATGGGTAACAAAATGCCCCCCAAAGTCTGAGATTGGAACCAGTGACAGCCGATAGACTTTGTAAGTTGCATGTGTGTGTCAAGAACCAGAGGCACCTCTAATCGGAAACCTGTGAACAACCAAGCATCTGTAGAATATCATATATATCAATTATGAGATAGGCATTCACATACTCAAATCATAGACTGATGTCATTATAGACATGGGTCATGGCCACCAATCATACATTGTGGATCCATGTCAAAATATAGCATAGCCACCGGAATACACTGTGGATATATGCGAGAAATTTCAAATCAAGATGACATAGCCATGAGACATACACAGTGGATCTATGTGTCGCAAATGATGTATACTCCATCACAACCTGAATCAAAAAGATGATATCCAGGGTATTCAATCTCGTCGCCCAAAAGTACGAATCTAACCATGTGATTACATGTGTTGAAGTCGAACATGGTAGAAACCACTTGATTACCGATCATTGATGAAACCGTTAACAAG